>JBBPBT010001258.1:677080-711513 GCA_037974875.1 Cicer bijugum | reverse complement strand
CTTTAATTTATTTTTTAAAGGATGATTATAAATTTAATTATGAGTTTTTGTGCAATTAAGAGGGGACTATTCTCCTTTTTGTATCTCATGCATTCATCTCTTTTAAACTAAAATTATGATTTTATTTTAATTGTCTATAAAAATAATTTTATGATATTTTTGATTTCGCAACTATTAGATAAAAAATTAAAAGGGTGATGTGACCCTCTACATTATTTATTTAATTAAAATAAATAGTGTGACACCTTGCAATATATGGTTAACTTTATTAGTTAATCCTAATTAACTCATACACATAAATACACATGATTTCAATTGACTTTGTAACAACCTAATAAAATTAAATAAATAGTAATTATTGGTAGCATAATTTTGGAATTAAGTGCACTTCAATTTTAGACAAGATCTCAATCATAATATTGCAACGTAAATAGCTATTATGTTCATACATTTTCATTAGGCCTCTTGCTGTCACACCTATTTGTCATTCGTACACTTCTAAAATAATTTTCTAAGTCTTAAATCTCAATATCTATCGGTGTTGAATTCATCATTGTCTCATGAGCTATTTCTCGTGCGAATTTAGAGATGTTAAGGAAGAAAGCGCCTAAGGTAAGGGCTTTTCCCCATGCAGAGTTAGGCTAGATATTAAATTAGCAGTTCGTAGGATATTGATATGATGTCTGGATGTCTTAAAAGAAAAAAGGTTGATTTTATTTTTGTCGTAAAGAAATTAACTATAATGTTTTGATTGTCTCTTTTGAGTAATACATCTATCTTGATGAACTTAATTATAGAGTTATATTTTATTATTATCCCTTGATAAATATGTTTGTAGTGAAAATGTTTGGTGTTTTACGTGTTTTAGAGTATTTAATTATGAAGTTATAATTTTTATAATGATGTAATTAGTAATATGTTTATTATGATGTATTTGATTTTATTTGTTGACCTTTGAGTATTTTAAATTTAAAACTTGGCTTTTATGAAAAATATATGTGTCTTGAGAAAATTGATGAGAATTTTATATTTATTTAAATTTAATAATATGAGAATATTGATTATTGAATGCATTAATGAATAGTCAATTTTTAGAATGCTGAAAAATTTATAGTGAAAGGAACGAAATTTATGTTGCTATTGTATTCTTGGTGATATGAGTTTTAATGGTTATCAATAACATGTAGTCAAATCGAATCTTAAGGATTATTAAAATGAAAGTAGTGATTTGAGATAGTTGTTCACGTGCATATTTGATGCCTTGAAGTTATTGAGTTATAAATATGAACATCCATGAGAATATAAATTTAATGTTTTATGTGATTAAAAAAATTTAATCTAAAATACTTTGTCTTTGTGGTTGCCTAAGTGACTGGTGATTTGTGTTTTAAATATAATTACATTTGTGGTTGCCTAAGTGGCTGGTGATTTGTGTTTTAAATATTTATTATCCTTGTGGTTGCCTAAGTGGCTGGTGATTTGTGTTTTAATTATTGTTATCTTTGTGGATTGCCTAAGTGACTAATAATGTGTGTGATTATTAAAGTGAGTGGTGACTTGTACATTTTGAGCATCATTATCATTTCATGACATATCATATGCATCTTTGTGGACGCCTGTGTGGCTGGTTTAATTTTCCCCATTGGTATGGGTGACTTTTGTGTGGACGCCTGTGTGGCTGGTTATATCTGGATCATATATGATTAATAGCATGCATAACTTTTATACATTTTATTGTTATTTTTATTTTGATTTAACTATTTGCTCTACGGTTGTTACTTATTTAGATACTTTTTATGACTTTTGATATATCTTTGAGAACTATTAAATAATCAATGTCTTTAAATCTTTTATTACAAAAGGATTTTATATTCATATTTTATGGTTGTTATTTTATTATTTGGTTTAATTTTGTTGTGGGATGAACTGACCCCTTATACCAACATTTAGGTACTATTGATATCAAAGATTTGAGTTGCATGAATGATGTTTGGTTGGTGCACACGCGTTGGAATTTGGGACTTTTATTTAAAAATAATGTTTTATATTACTAAAATTTTTGTGGTACATTGTAAAGTTATTTACACGTCATTATTAACTTTTAATAAAAATGTGAAAGTGAGATTTTGTTCCAATTGAATGTCCTTAATTTCAGTCAACATTGTTTCTTTTGAATTTCACTTAAAGATAGTTTATTTTATTTTGGATCATAAATAAATATTGATCTAACAATTGGAATATTAATTTTGCAAATAAATGAACGAATGATATTTTAGCAAATTGGATTATGTTCTTTTACAAAAAAATATATCAAGTAACTTTCTAACGCATCTTCAAATTTTCACATGATCAATTATTCATAAGAAAAAAAATTATAGTTGTTTATAAAAGAAAATAAATATTTTTATGTAATTTTTTGGATCAAAAAGTTGGGACATTACAGAAGGTTTGGGTTCTTAGTTTATTCTCTATCAGATTAGGACATTATTTTTGTATAACAACAAAAAGTTTCATTTTTTTTTAATTAATAACTCATTTAATATACTACATTAAGTAACGAATACAACTAGTAAAAATGAAAATAATACCTTAATCCTTCTTCTGTTTGTTTTTCTCTCCTATTTTCTTCTTCTTATTTTAAGTGTTTTTTTTTGGTCTCCCACTCTTTCTTGATTTTTTGTGTCAATTTATAGGTAAAACAGTGAATGTTTCTGTTCATTATATAAATTCGAGCTCTAGATCTTGTACTGTTTCGTAATAAATTTTAACTAGATTTTACATAGTTTTTGTAACAAATCTTAAGTAATGTATGATTAAGGAAATATTTTTTTTATCTTTCTATTGAGTGCACAGATGTTAAAAGTAATTTCTCTATTAAGCTAAAAATATAAATTAGATTAGTCAAAGAACTGGTTTGTAGTATGTTTATGAAAGGGATGTTGATAAGATAGAGAAAATAAAAGAATGCATAGTGAGAAGCGTATGCTGAGGAAGAAGATGCGTTGGCTGAGGAAGAAGATGCGTTGGATGTGTTGATGCTAACCACATGGAAATTCAAGAAACCTTTCAAGGCAATACATATCTTACTCTCCTTTACTACTCATCATAATATCACCTTGTTTCAAATGGATGTTAAAAGTGCATTCTAAAATGATTAGATTAATGAAGATGTAAATGTAAAACAACCTCCAGGATTTGAAAACCTAGAGTTTCCTAATCACATCTTTAAGCTTGAGATATCACTATATAGTCTAAAACACGCACCTAGAGCTTGCTATGATACGTTAAGTAACTTCTTAGTTGAAACAATTTTGATAGAGGTTAGGTTGACACCACTTTGTTTAGGAAATCAATAGAAATTGACATTCTTGTTATTCAAATTTAGGTTTGTGATATTATATTATGGATGAATTGAAGTTCTTCTTAAGAATTCAAATCAATATGGTCAGTATGGGATATACATTCATCAAACCAAGTATACAAAAGGGTTTTTCTAGAAGTTAAAGATGAATGATTGCAAACCTACGAATACACCAATGCATCCCACTTACTCACTTGATAAAGATGAATTAGGAAAGAAAGTTGACCAGACAACATACAACGGAATGATAGAGTCACTTCTATATCTTATTGCTTCCAAACCTGATTTATTAATGTTAAGAGGATCTTTAGATATCTAAAAGTTACGTCTAACCATGGTTTGTTCTATAAGTTGTCAATTGAGTACAAGTTAGTAGGATATTGTGATGCTGACTATGCTTGAGACAAACTTGAAAAAAAAAACACTAGTTGAAATTGCACTTTCCTAAAGGAAAATTTGATCTCCTAGTCAAGCAAAAGACAAAATACATTTGCAATGTCAACAACAAAATTTGAGTATATTTCAGCAACAGGATGCAACTCTCAACAACTATTGATGAAATATTAATTGGAGGACTACAAAATAATTGAGAGTAACATCAATGGACTAACATTTTCACTAAACCACTAGCTGAAAAAAGATTTTAATTTATTAAGAAGAATCTGAACCTACTATTTATATCTAATTAATGTTATGATCTATATATGTTTGCTGCTCTAATTGTTATATTCTCACAAGAGTTGAAAGTTAAATAGATGTGTGTTTCGAGGCTTAACCTTGAGCTATTGAATGGTGTTAACTCATTAGTCCATTTTCATTCAAATTTCTATTCTTTTTTGTCTGATGACAAAAGGGGGAGAATAAGATTGAAGAATAATTTAAAAATGTTTGCTACATGTTTACTGATTTGGGGAAGTTAGAATATGCATGTAGGGAGAAAGAGTTTAAGTATAATTGCTTTGAGTTAGGGCAAGTCGTGTGTGTTTTACTTTACTTTTGTTGAAATAAATTTTTATCAAAAGTATTATTTTGTCATCATCAAAAAGGAAGAGATTGTTGGAACCACGAACAATTCCTTTATGTGGTTTTGATGTTAACAAAAATACTTTGTTAGAAAAATTTATTGCACTAATAATTTCTCTAAGTTTGTAGAAATTGGAACAGGATAATCGGAGGATACCACCAGGGGAAGTAAAACAGTCATGGGAAACAAAATCAAATCAGTCAACAAAATTCGAAAAAATGCACATGTTGGAAAAGTTTGCGCATTTGCCTCTACTAGCGTGCTTATGGTAGTGCATCATGTTTTTACATCTACCTCTAATATCGTATTTTCTGGTAATTCAATGTATTTCTACATCTTCCTCTAAAGACTGAAGCATGCTTCTAATTAGCAAGCATACGGTAAGTCTGCATGTCTGCCTCTTAAGAATTGTGTGCCTCTAAAAATTAAGCATGCCTCTAAAGAATTTTGTGCCTTAAAAGACTCGACGTGTTTTTAGGGTTCTTATGTCTATGATGGATAGTAACTTTAGCACGCCTCTGATGAATAGTAACTTTAGCATGTTTCTAATGAATAGTAATTTTAGCATACATGATAACTCTTCATCATATCACTACGCAAAAAATAGTATATTACAGTGTTTTTTATGCCATTTACAACCCTTGTTCAAAAAATTAAGTGTTGTAGTATCCAGCGCTGTAAAAAGATACAACAACACTCTTTAAAATAAAAAAAAAGCGCTGTAAATCTCTTCTAAAAATGTGCTGCTTGTTGTATTAGTTTTACAACGCTTTTTAAAAAATGCGCTGGAATAGGTGTATTCCTTTATTTCAATTAGAACTATTTATGGGATTATATCAACAATCTCCTTCATAAATCGCAATATACAGTATCCGCAGTCCATGTTGTTAGTTTGACGATAGCACTATAAAATAAAACATATAAGTCAATAAATATTTGTGCATTGATTGTTAATGAAATTTTAAAGGGATATATTTCAAACCTTTATTGGAATCCATGTGATTTATTTGATTTTTGCGTCGACACTGTAGCACCCATTGTATATTTCAAACCTTTATTGGAATCCATGTGATTTATTTAATTAAATGTGAGAAATAAATGAATAAATACAATACATGAAGAGTGCGAAGAAATATGTAGGGTTCATAGGGCTACGGTTTCGTTTAAGAAGGAACGACGAGAATGCGCAGAAATACGAACAGTTCGTAGGACAAAGTAACAAATATGGAGATGATTTGCAATGGAGATGGTTAACAATATTGTTCGTAGGAACAGTAGGGTTCGCAACGAGAAGGATAATGAAGAGGAGAAGGAAACTAAAGCGTAGTGAAGTTTATGTAATAAAGGGGAAATTGAAGCGATTTACTGTTATATATAAAATCCTATTATAACGCTTTTTTAAAGAGCGTTGTAAAAGACCTCTTTAAAAGCCCATTACAACGCTTTTTTATAGAGCGCTGTAAAAGACATCCTTATTTTATTTTTTAAAAGCATATTACAACGCTTTTTTAAAGAGCGCTGTAAAAGACCTCCTTATTTTATTTTTTAAAAGCCTATTACAGCGCTTTTTTAAAGAGCGCTGTAAAAGACCTTCTTATTTTCTTTTTTAAAAGCCTATTACAAAGCTTTTTTAAAGAGAGCTGTAAAAGACTTCCAAATTTTATTTTTTAAAAGCCTATTATAGCGCTTTGTTAAAGAGTGTTGTAAAAGACCTCCTTATTTTATTTTTTAAAAGCCTATTACAGCGCTTTTTTAAAGAGCGCCGTAAAAGACCTCGTTATTTTATTTTTTAAAAGCCTATTACAGCACTTTTTTAAAGAGCGCTGTAAAATACCTGCTTATTTTACTTTTAAAAATCTATTACAGCGCTTTTTTAAAGAGCGTTGTAAAAGACCTCCTTATTTTATTTTTCTAAAGCCTATTACAGCGCTTTTTTAAAGAGCGCTGTAAAAGACCTCCTTATTTTACTTTTAAAAAGCCTATTACAACGCTCTTTTAAAGAGCGCTGTAAAAGACCGCTGTAAAAGACCTCCTTATTTTACTTTTAAAAGCCTATTACAACGCTTTTTTAAAGAGCGCTGTAAAAGACCTCCTTATTTTATTTTTTAAAAGCCTATTACAGCGCTTTTTTAAAGAGCGCTGTAAAAGACCTCCTTATTTTATTTTTTTAAAGCCTATTACAACGCTTTTGTACAGGCCTTTTAAAGCGCTTGTCCAAAAGCGTTGTAAAAGACCTTCTTAATTTTTTTAAATGCCTTTTACAGCGCTTTTCCAAAAAACGCTCTAATAGGTCCTTTAATTATGTGAAAGCGCAAGTTTTTTACAATGCTTTTTTTACAGCACTTGTCAAAAAAGTGCTGTTGTATCCTCTGTTATTTTTAATATATCATACAACAGCGCTATAAAAGACGCGCTATAAAATATAATTTTTGGCGTAGTGTATGCATATTTTTTATTGTTTTTAGTCTTATTTTTCTTTTATTCATTAGTTAATTTAAGAATTTATTTGATATATTTTGTTAATTTTATTTCTTTGATTTAATGAAATGTTTATGTTCTTATTTCCTTGATTAAGTAGAGATTTTTCGGAGTTCTGCGTTGTTACTTTGTTTTAGTGCAGTGCTGAATTTTGGTGAGAAATCAACATGACCTATGTTGAGTATTTCAGCTATATCTAGAGTTTTACATGTCCAATATGAGTCAAACCAAGTGCCAATGAAAGCTAAGATCCATCGCTAAAACTTTCATGAAGACATCGGAACCCAATTCAGACTCTAAAGAGGTAAAAAAATGCAGAAAACGTCATTCAGAAGAAGCTTTGCGCCTGCAGCGCGCCGTCTGCATCTGAGGCGCATTTCCAGCCTTTTAGCACTGTCCAGGCGTGCCCGGAGCGCAAATCCTGTGCCAAGGGCATGCGACGCGCATCAGCATTCATTAAAGCGCAATTTTTCACTATTTAGGAATCTTTTTGACTCTTGGGAATTGTGGATACTTGTGCCTTAGCATATAAACTCAAAGACGACCGTTTCTAACATCATTAGAGCAGTTTTTTCAAGAATCATTCATGAATATTTCTTGTAATTCTTCTCTAATCTCTATCTTTTATATCTCTGTCATGAGTAACTAAATCCTATTTTTTAGGAATAAGTGTAACAAGATGAAACCCTTATTTTTATGATTTGATTTTTAGTTATATGAATGAGTTTATTGAATTATTTATATTTGTGCTTAATACTTTTTGTTGCTTGATCAACATTAAAATGTTCTACGATTTGTATTTTGAAACATAAGTGGACTTTACGAATGCTTGAGATGATAAATTCATGAATTTGTAGTCTAGGGATAGATGCAGGTCGTGAAACCAATTAAATTAGTTGCAAAGCAAAGTTTACGAGAGAATTTCTAAACTCTAATGCTTAATTCTAATCTTATATCTAATAAGGAATTAGGGGTTACATTGGAATTAAAGATTTTTTCACTAAGGCATTAGGGCAAGAATAATAAAGAGAATTCGGTAATAATTCAATAAAGGAATTCAGTAACTAGGATCAAATTAAACACCAAAGTTGGATTCGAAGTGAAACTCATCCCATACATTTTTCTCATTATAAAAGATCAATTTTATTACAGTTGTTAATTTTAAATATTATGTCAATCAATTTGGAAACTTTTTGTTCAATTTTGGTAATTAAATATAATTCAATAGTAAAACACAATCCTTGAGTTCGTCACTCAGTACTAGTGTTTTATTACTAGCAACGATTCAGTACACTTGCTGAAACGCTTCAATACCCCTGATGAACAAAAACTTTAGCATACCCCTGATGAACATAACTGCTACATTCTTCTAATGTCTAATGTATGTATGCCTCTAAAGTTTGAAGCCATTATTCAAGTTTTCATCTAAAGAACATATTCCACTGAGTCTGATTACTGCAACCCGTTCTAGAGTGATTCCATTGACATGTAGCACACTATGATCTTGCACTGCTTTGATAAAAAAAAAAAGGTGAAGTTGCCCATACCACTAATTTTGAGTCCCACAACTTTACATTTACCTTTGACTATGGTTACTCAAGCATCACAACATTTGATTCCAACAATAAATTAAATTACTAGGAAGAATAAAAATTAATAATTCTAATGGAGAAAATTCAACATCCCTTTTTGTAACAGCCCATTTTTTTTTTTCAAAACAAAATCGAATTTCAGAAGTTAAGAAAGGAAGAAATACTTCAGATAAAATATTTAAGTTCTGACATAACGAAAAAAGTAAACAAATATTTACAAGCAGCAGAAATAGTTTTTGAAAATACAAACCTAAAGTATTTACACAACAAAATACACTGGGGCTATGAGACCTATCTGACATAGCTCATACCCCTGGTGTATTCTCGACCGACACCTGTACAAAAGCACTGCCCCAAGAATTTTAACTTCCCCACGTCGCATCAAAAAGTGGTACAAGGACCCATCAAAATAAAAGTCAACCTGACAATATGAGGTATAGGTACCGTCTTCCAAATCGAAATAAACACATCCACAAAAGAAAGACAACTAAACCCTATACAATCCTCTAATTTGATCATGCTACAAAAAACTATACATCCCGGGAGATCTCCACGTACCCCGCAAGATTCTCTCTGACACATCATCGGATAGGTATGCCTAACTATGTTCCCATCTCCAGGGTACCAACCAGTCGGATGATCTTGATTCTCATATGAGAGCAAAGCCCAGATTTCCACAATAATTGAAAATGTCACCAACCGAAATTAAAAAATAACACATAGCATTTAAATTTTAAATTCACAAAATAATAATTCAACTTAACATACTCTTTGAAAGGGTTTTCATATGCCAAACATGCATAATCAAAGTTGAAAAATGATTTTTTTAACAAAACTGCATTGTCGTATTTGAATACAGCATCCTTGTATTCGAATAGTGTTGTTTCAGAAGTTAGTAGCTAAATCAGGACATATGTATTCGAATACAACATTCTTGTAGTCGAATACAATGTTGTTTAAGAAGTCAGTAGCTAAATCAAGACGTCTGTATTCGACTACATCTTCTTGTATTCGAATACAACAGTAGAAAACAATAGAAAACAACAAAAAACATCATAAATCAGCTTTTAAATGGTTTCACAATCAATCAACACTTACACACAAATCCAAACAATCACAATTACCAATTAGGGCACAATCACAACCACAATTGACTCGCGTACCAAGCACCCTTGCAATGCGTGTATGCCCAAAATGCATGAATTCCGGAATGCCAATCAAAACCCTCCTCGAAGGGGCGTAAATAATAATTGTATCGCCTATCACATGTCTTATACTAATTATCAAGGTATCACCCATTATAGGCCCGCACGATTTACTAAAGTGTCGTCTATCACAAGCCTTACATTGTTTTCTAGAGGGCAATCGCTCACAGATCTACACGACACGATAACCCCCGTAAGGATAAGATGAAGCAACAAATCACATGACATCATCTCGTTGCCCATCACAGTCACCACTATCACAATGGCACCATCGCGGTCACCATGTACTATGAAATGTGTGAGCATACTCTGACACTTTCCACAACAATCATTAAGTAAATGTAGATATTAAAAGATTCCAGTTTTTAATACTCATTTAACACTAATGATTTTTCAATTACACACAGAGCATATTCAAGCATATTTTCTCACCACCACACATCAAATTTAATCCACAATTTTCACTAAATTCAACCAATTCAAATTCCACAAAATCCACAACAAGTTCAATTATCAATCACCCATAAATTTCCACATTTTCAAACCTGATTCACCCCAAGTTAAGTGTCACAAACCACACCTCAAATCTCAAATTTAATTTCCTCAACACACACATAAATGAATCAAATTCATTTTCCACCAATTCACATAAGTTTCTTCTCCAAAAATTCAAAATTTTAATTTATGAACACATCAAGCACACCAAACATGTATCACCACAAACCACACCTCAAATTTAAATTCCACTACATTACACATAATCACATTAAATTGATTTTCTACAAATTCATTCGTCAAATACATCAAATTTATTTTCCTCAAACTCATAAATAATATCCTAAATGCAAACTAAAAGGTTGGAAGGAGCTCTTACCTTAACGGTAACTTTAACAAGTGATTACGGTACCGCGATTAATTCCGATAAAATCTCTGCTCGCGACGTCGCTTCCAAAGTTAGTTCACTAGCACCGTAGCATGGAGGTGAGCAACTTTCCCTTCCATCTCTTTGCAAAATAAAGCTTAGAACTAGAAGAAATGTTGAGGTTTATGTTTGATGGTTTTGGAATCACCAACACCGTTTTTCTTTGTTTTCGAATCAAAGAAGAAGAAAGAAGCTGGGAAACCTTTTTTTTCTCACCCACCAATCCTTGGGATTCTTTTCTTGAAGCAAAAGAAAGTAAAATAAAATGAAGGGTGAAGGAAGAAAGATGGAGAAATCGCGAGACAGGGAGAGGAAGAAAAGGTTCTGTGTTTTCTTTCTTTTTTATTTATTATGTTTTCATTTCTTTTCATTTTTCTTCCTTTTTCTTTTTCGTATATATTAATTAAACCAAACAAATATCGAAATATCTAGATATTTTAGATATTTAAAAAAATCTTGAGTTCCACTTCATGTCCCATCACTTCTCAAACCATTTTGATAAAAATATTTACTCTCGCCACAACTCAATTGACAGATAAAATTTTCATCAACTTGAGATATTTTTTAACAAAACTGTCAGGTATTAAATTCTTCGTAACATAAATAAATTATTATTTGACAAAAGATTTACCGTACTTAATCTAATTTATTTTTTGACGAATAATTTTAATCGAACATCAAAAAATATTTTTGGGCATTAAACTCACAAAATATCAATACCTCAGAGTTCAAAAAGCCTCAGAGTTCAATACCAAAATACAACAAAATACATAAATTAAAATTTAAAACTATGGGTCTTACACTTTTGAAGGTCAAATGCTCTAATAGATTGAAAAAAATATTGACTTGAACTTAGTCATATTCTTACTTTTGAAAGGTTAAGAACAAGCCCAAATTCATTCTCTATCAAATTAATCAAGCGTATGAATGAACATTCACAATAATAAAAAAAATCTAGAATTGCCTAACGATCAATATTCGCACTGACATGACAACAACGCTAAAAATATCAAGTTTGGAAACAAAAGATTGCCTAACGATCAAATTATCAAAACATATCAATCATAATTATATTTGGAAGAAATCTTTGTTGACCAAGGTGAATTTGAAATACGATTTAGAAACTCAACAATACATGCATGAACCCTAATTTCATCTATAAATAATGAATCACGGTTGAAGAAGACATGTACAACAATGAAGAAAAAATAGACAACAAACTCATAAATCATAAAAACAAAAGTTATTTAGAAAAACTTCAAGAGTTCAACTTTCTATAAGTATTCAAAGTTTTAGAGTGTTAAGTTTTAGCAAAGGAACTTGTTCAATTTTATATTATTTAGTGCTTTGTGCTTTATTGATTCAATTTTTATTTTGTTTATATTGAGTTTGTAAACTCTTCAGATTGGTTATGTTTTATTATAGTTCATATCGTGTTGGTAAATTCTTCAAATAAAAAATTCTTCAAATTTTGATTATATCTTCTTTTCAACCTTGTCAAAGATTATAAATATGAATCAAATATATTATTGTCAAAAAATACTTTTGTTAACATCAAAACTCTAAATGTAAAACCAACTTGGTTCCAACAATCTCCCCATCTTTGACAATACTATTTTTTTCATTTTTTTATTTCTCTCTTTTTATTTTTGAATAAAATAAATATAACATAATACAAGAAAATATAATAACTAGTGTAAAACTAAACTACTTTGAAGTGATCACAACATCAGTTAGGTATGAAGGTAAGGTTTAGGTTTTTCTTGATGAAGTCAAACCTATCTTCTGGTAATAGTTTGGTGAATATGTCATTCCATAGGTGTTCAGTGTCTACAATTGAATGTTTACTACCAGTTTTTGAACAAAGTGCCTAATAAAGTGGTGTTTGGTCTCTATGTGTTTAGCTCTAGAATGTAACCTTGGTTAGTGTAAGACCCGTAAATTTAAATTATACCTTATGTATTTTAAGGGATTTTGGTATTGAACTCAGAGGCTTTTTAGCCAAGTTATTAATATTTTGGAGTTTATATGATCAAAAAGATATTTTGACGCCCGATTAACATTACTCGTCGATAAATAAGTTAATTAACTGCGGTGAATCTTTTACGAATAGTTTTATGCGTTTTGGGTAAAAGAGTAATTTAATAAATATCTATAAAGTTGGAGATATTTGTTAATTATTATTAATATATATATATATATATATATATTTATATATATATAGAAAAGGAAAAGAAAGAAATAAGGAGAAGAGAAGTAGAAAGGAAAGAAAAAGAGAGAAAGGAAAAACAAAGGAAGGAAAAACAGAATTCCATCTTCCTCACTGCCTCGCGTGAACAAATTTCTCCCTTCCTCCATTGTTGCTCGTTTTTGCTTCATTTTCTTTCCTTAGAGTTCGAAATTGATAGTGGGTTATAGGACAAGGATTTCTCAACTTCACTCTTCCTCTTTGATTCGAAAACGGAGAAAAACGGTATTAGGGATTCAAACTCAAATCTCCCCGTTTCATCTAGATCTAAGCCTCCTTTCAAGAAGTGGTAGAAGGGAAGGTTGCTCACCTCCGTGCTACGGTGCTAGTGGACCAACTTTGGAAGCGGCGTTGCGAGCGGAGATTTTACCGGATTTGCTCACGGTACCGTAATCGAACGTAAAAGCTAAAGTGAAGGTAAGGGCTCCTTCCAAACTTTTAGTTTGAATTTAGGGACTTATCTGTGGTTGTGTGGAAAAGGATTATGTTAGGGTTGAAGTATTAAATTGGGGAAAATGAATTTAATGCTTTATGGGTGAAATTCTAATGTGGGGTTTTGGTGATATTGATGAATATTTCGTGGAAAATGAATTTAACCCATTTATGTATGATTTTGAGTAAATGAAATTTGTTGTGTTTGAGTGGATTGTTGTGGGGATTTGTGTCGTCGTATTCGACATGTTCATAATTGATAATTATAGAATTTTGAGATGTGTTTTGTGTGGAAAAATGATTGATGTGGTTTGGTGTGAATCGTGGATTGAATTTGTTAACATGTTTGAGATGTGTTTTGTGTGGTTGGTGTGGAAAAATGATTTTGTTTGAGTTATGGATTGAATGTGAAAGTACGTTTGAGTTTGTTTTCTGTGGAATTTTGAAAACCATTAAGTTAAATGAGTATTAAGAATGGGGAATCTCTTAATATCTTGTTTACTTAATGTGTGTTTGGGAAAATCGTTTAAGTTAACTGGGCGTTAAGAATGGGGAATCTCTTAATGTCTTGGTTACTTAATGTTTGTTTTGGAAAACCATTTAAGTTAAAAGAGTATTAAGAATGGGGAATCTCTTAATACTTCTGTTTGCTTAATGTATTGTTTTGAAAATCGTTAAGTTAAATGAGTATTAAGAATGGGGAATCTCTTAATATCTGCGTTTACTTAATGTCGTCGTAAAGATGATTTTGTGGAGAAATGAATTGTTGTGTTTTGGCGTGAATTGTGTAATAAATTTGTGAATATGTTTGAGTTTGTTCTGTGTGGGATTTGAAAACCATTAAGTTAAATAAGTATTAAGAATGGGGAATCTCTTAATGTCTTGTTTACTTAATGTGTGTTTGTTTACTTAAGTTAACTGGGCGTTAAGAATGGGGAATCTCTTAATGTCTTGTTTACTTATTGTTTGTTTTGAAAATCGCTTAAGTTAAATGAGTATTAAGAATGGGGAATCTCTTAATGTCTCGTTTACTTAATGTTTGTTTTGAAATTTGTTTAAGTTAAATAAGAATTAAGAATGGGGAATCTCTTAATGTCTTGTTTACTTATTGTTTGTTTTGAAAATCGCTTAAGTTAATTGGGCGTTAAGAATGGGGAATCTCTTAATGTCTTGGTTACTTAATGTTTGTTTTGGAAAATCTTTTAAGTTAAATGAGAATTAAGAATGGGGAATCTCTTAATGTCTCGTTTACTTAATATTTGTTTTAAAAAATCGTTTAAGTTAACTGGGCGTTAAGAATGGGGAATCTCTTAATGTCTTGGTTACTTAATGTTTGTTTTGAAAATCGCTTAAGTCAAATGAGTATTAAGAATGGGGAATCTCTTAATGTCTCGTTTACTTAATGTTTGTTTTAGTAAACCGTGCAGACCCGTGATAGGTGGCACCTTGGTAAACGGTACGGGCCCGTGATAGGCAGTACATTTATGGTTTACGCTTTTTGGTAAGTTGTGCAGACCCATGATAGGTGGCACCTCGGTAAACAGTACGGGCCCGTGATAGGCAGTACGTTTACGACTTACGTTTCTTGGTGAATTGTGTTTGTCCGTGAGAGACTATACCCTGTAAACCGTGCAGACCCGTGATAGGTGGCACCTTGGTAAACGGTACGGGCCCGTGATAGGCAGTACGTTTATGGTTTACGCTTTTTGGTAAGTTGTGCAGACCCGTGATAGGTGGCACCTTGGTAAACGGTACGGGTCCGTGATAGGCAGTACGTTTACGACTTACGTTTCCTGGTGAATTGTGTTTGTCCGTGAGAGACTGCACAGGTGTTTGTCCGTGAGAGACTACACCCTGTTAAATTGTGAATTGTTGGTTCATTTTGTTCGTGTGGGTAATTGTGTTATAAGTGTTAAGTGTTATGTTTTGGAATTTGGTGATAACATGTTGATTGCAATACCATTTCGAAACTCATGATGTTGTAGTAATTGTGTTATAAGTGTTAAGTGTTATGTTTTGGAATTTAGTGATAACATGTTGATTGCAATACCATTTCGAAACTCATGATGTTGTAGTAATTGTGTTATAAGTGTTAAGTGTTATGTTTTGGAATTTAGTGATAACATGTTGATTGCAATACCATTTCGAAATTCATGATGTTGTAGTAATTGTATTATAAGTTTTAAGTGTTATGTTTTGGAATTTGGTGATAACATGTTTGATTGCAATACTATTTCTAAACTCATGATGTTGTAGCGATTGTGTTATCAATGCCAAGTGTTAAGATTTGGGATTATGTATGAATGTGATTGAGTTAGTTTATGAATTTTTGAAAGAATACACAGGGAAATCGATTTACCCAATCGATTTGATGAGTTACAGGGGCCCTGTCTTTCACGAAATCGATTTACCCAATCGATTTTGTAATATGTTTTTCAAAACCATTTCTGAAATCGTTTTGCCCAATCGATTGGATTCATTACAGGAGCTCTGTCTTTCACGAAATCGATTTGCCCAATCGATTGGATTCAATACAGGGGCTCTGTCTGTCAGGAAATCGATTTACCCAATCGATTGAGTCAATCGATTTACCCAATCGATTGATTTAAGCCTAGAGTTCAATTTTCACTAAAATCTTTCAGGAAATTGATTTCTCCGATCGATTGGCTTAGTGGAAAATCTTATTTTGAGTTATATAATTGATTGCTCAATTGATTTATCAATGTTTTGGTGAGTTATGTATTACTTGATGGATTGAGAACTTACTTTTGTTTTCATTTATATTTGGCAAGCATTACATGAACTTTTAGCATGTGGAAAATCCTTCTATGATGTATGATAAATTGAAAAGGTTATTTGTGCATTGAAAAGCTTAAATGTTATGTGTTAACTGTTAATTTCGGTTGGTGACCCTTTACAACTATTGTGGAAATCTGGGCTTTGCCCTTAGATGAGAATCAGGATGATCCTACCGGTTCGTACCCTCCAGATGGGAATGTGGATGGGAGTGCTTGTTTGGAGCTATGTTAGGAGGATCTCACGGGGCGCGTGGAGATCACTCAGGGTGTTTAATTGTTTTGTAAAATGATCAGACTAGGTTGACACAGAGGGAACATATGTCTTTCTTTTGGGTTGCTTTTATTTTTAAACTGGAAGACTGTACCACTTTTGTTATGTAAATATTTTGAATTCATATTTTGAGAACTTCTTCCGCTGCTTGTAAATTATAATGACTTAATTATTTTATCCAAAGGTGTTACCTTATTTATCTCTCTGTTTTATTTTAACTTCTTTTGAAAAAAAAATACACCCTCGCTTTGAAAAACGGGGTGTTACAGTTAGAAAAATGGAAGTGTTGTCGCAGTAGATGGGAATGTTGCATTCTAGGATTTTAAGTTTTCAAGTTGGTGTTTCATCCAAAGTAGTTGAGAACTACAGTTAGCTGCTAAAATATTCTCAACCTCTATTGTTGACATTACAATTGTATTTTGTCTCTTACTTGACCAATATATTAAGTTGTCACCTAAAAATGTGCAGTTGCCACCAGTGCTCTTTCTCTCAAATTTATCTCCGGCATAGTCAAAATCACAATATCCACAAGGTAAGGTTGGTAGTGCCTTTTAGGTATCTAAGGATTTTCTTAACAGTGGTTAAATGTGATTCCCTAGGATCAGCTTGAAATGTTGCACATACACATACACTAAATGTGATGTTAGGTCTAAACACGGTAAGGTAAAGTAGGGATCCTATCATTCCTTTATAGCTTTTTCGGTCAACATTTTCACATGAATCATCTTTTCAAGTGAACAAGTAGAGTGCATTGGTGTTGCCATATGTTTGCAATCACTCATCTTAATCTTCCTAAGAAGCTATTTTGTATATTCAGTTTGATGAATGTACATACGTTTTTTACTTTGCTGAATTTGCTTCCCTATGAAGAACTTAAGTTTTCCCATCATACTCAATTTAAATTAAAGCTGCATCGATTTAGAAAATTCTTGACAAAGAGTGTCATTATTAGATCCAAAAATAACGTCATCAACATAAACTTGAACAATAAGAATGTTATCTCCTATTGATTTTCAATAAAATGTATTATCTACTTGTCCTCTTTTAATGTTATTTTTAAGCAATAAGTTACTAAGTGTAAGACCCTTAATTTTAAATTCTAATTTATGTATTTTGGGGAATTTTGTGCTGAATTTCTGAGGCTTTTTAGCCAATTTTATGACATTTTGTGAGTTAAATGCCAAAAATATCTTTTTAGAGACCCGGTTAAAACTATTCGTCGATGAATAATTTTATTTAATTACGGTGAATCTTTTGTCGAAGAAAAAAATTTCTGAGATGCAACATTTTTTAGAAAAATTCATCTGCCCATTGAATTACGGCGATAGTAGATATTTTTCTGAAAAAGTGGTTTGTGATGTTATGCGATGTGACAGGCGTAATGATGATTTTTATAAAAATATCTAGATATTTATTTAGATATTTATTATTATTATTATTATTATTATTATTATTGTTATTATTATTATTATTATTATTATATGTATAAAAGGCAAAAAAAGAAAAAAGAAAAAAGAAAAAGAAAGCATTTCCTGTTTCACGCTCACCCTCCATCTTTCTTCTTCTCTCTCTATTTGAAGAAATAAAAAAACCAAAGTGTTGGTTTTGGAAAGAAAAACAAACATAAACCTCAATTTATATACTAGATCTAAACTTCCATTCGAGAAGTGACAGAAGGGGAAGTTGCTAATTGTCACGCTACGGTGCTAGTGAGCTAGTTTTCAACGCGACGTCACGAACTTAAATTTTACTGGAATTAATTACGGTACCGTAATCGTGTGTTAGAGCTATCGTTAAGGTAAGGGCTCCTTCCAAACTTTTAGTTTGCATTTAGGACATTATTTGTGATTTTGTGAAAAAGAAATTTGATGTATTTGAGGTTGTGATTTTGTGAAAAATTAATTTGAGGTGATTATGTATAATGTAGTGGAATTTAAATTTGAGGTGTGGTTTGTGGTGTTTGAAGTTTGGTGTGATTTATATGTTCATAATTATTATTATGAATTTTTGAGATATGATTTATTTGTGGATTTTGTAGAAAATGAATTGATTAAATTTGGTAGTTTATGTGTAAACATGTGGAGTTTTGAAATTGGGTGAGTTATGTTTGAATTGTTGAAATTTAATTGAGGTGTTATATGTGTGTGGTGGAATTGAATTGATTGTTGTTGGTGTGAATTGACAATAATTAAATTTGATGTGTTTGAGTTACGTAATGAGTTATTTTCAAATAAATGAGTTTGAACTGAAGTTGAAATTTTACGAAAAATTTAGAGTTGTTAAAGTTGTGAAAAAGTTCAAATTTTAACTAAGTTAAAGAGTTTGAGCAAAAAGACATATTGAAATTAAAAATGGTTAGAGTTTAAAATGTTACTCTTTTAATTACTCTTTGATTGAGTTTAAAAAGAAAAAAAGTTTAGAGTATTTTATTAATTCAAAATTTCAGTGCTTTAATATCGAGGGGTATGGGAAATTTTCATAATATTTGTTTTATTTAATTTTAAGTAAATAATATAGATTATTTGGTTTTTAAACTTTGGTGTGTGAGAAAGATTAAATTTTGGGAATTTTGTTATGTTTGGATTAGTTTTATTGTGAACAAATTGTTATAAATATTCATGTTTATGTAGTTAGCTCCTTGAGTCTCGAAAAGGAATCGAGACCGTTAGCACTGAGTTAGCGGTGGGGAGAACTCTGATATATTAATGTTGTTGTGGTGATTTATGGTTGAAAATTTTGGAGATTGAATATGGGTGATTTATGTATAGAAATTTTGGTGATTCATGTTTGGTGAAATTGATGTGTTCGTAATTAATATTATGAATTTTTTTTTAGAAGAAATTCATGTGTGACGTGATGGAAAATGAATTTAATTCAATTTAGGTGTGAATGGAATTTGAAGATGTGATTTATGTGTGGTTGTGGAAATTTTAATTGGTGTGAATAAATATGTTTGAGTATGCTCTGTGTTGTGTTTGAAAAATCATTGGTGTTAAATGAGTATTAAAAAAGGGGAATCTTTTAATAGCTGCATTTACTTAAATATTGTGGTGAAAAGAGTCAGAGTATGCTCATGCATTTCATAGTACATGGTGACCGCGATGGGGCCATGGTGATAGTGGTGACTGTGATGGGCCACGGGATGATGCCATGTGAATTGTTGGTTCATCTTATCCTTGCGGGGATTGTCGCGTCGTGCTGATCAGTGAGAGATTGCACTCTAGAATGTGCTGATTTGTGAGCGATTGCACTCTAGAAAATTGTGCTGGTGTGTGAGCGACTACACTCTTATATGTCGTGCTGGTATGTGAGAGACTGCACGCTAGTAAATCGTGCTGATCCGTGAGAGATTGCACCTCGGTAATTAGTACTGGTCTGTGAGAGGCTGTACAATTATGATTTACGCCCCTCGAGGAGGGTTTTGGTTTGGAATTCCGAAATCATGCATTTTGGCATATACGCATTGCATTAGGGTGCTTGGCACGCGAGTCATGTTTGTTATACTTTGATGATTGTATATACATATTCGGTTGTTGTGATTTTTCGTAATTGCTTTGAGGTGTGAAGTTGGGTTGATTAAGTTTTGATGTATTTATGTGTTCATAATTGATTTAATGAATATTCGGTGTATGATTGAGGTGTGAATTTGTGGAGATTAATTTGGTGTTAATTATGTGTTCATAATTGATAATATTAATGTTTGAAGTGTTGATTGGTTTAGAGTCATTTCAGAATTGAAAATCTGCATTTTCTAAATTGTATTCGGCTACGACAATGCAGTTTGTCAAAACATCATTTTTCAACATTGTTTATGCATTTTTGGACATATGAAAACCCTTTCGAGGAGTATGCTAAGACGAAAGGTTCTTTTGAGCATTTGAAAATATAAAAATGTTATGGGGTATTTGTTAATTTCTGTTGGTGACCCTTTACAATTATTGTGAAAATCTGGGCTTTGCCCTCAGATGAGAATCAGGATCTTCCCACCGGTTAGTACCCTGTGAATGGGAATTATGTTGGACACACTTGATTGGAGCTGTGTTAGGAGGGTCTTGCAGGGCGCGTGAAGATCACTCAAGATGTATAGTTTTGTGGAATGATCAAATTAGGTTGACGTATAGGGATTAGAAGTCTTTCTTTTGGGATGTGTTTATTTTAATTTGGAGAATTGTATCTATACCAATATTGCCAGCTTGACATTTTATTTTCGATGGCTTCCATGTACCACTTTTGATGTGTAAATACTTTGGATTCATATTTCAAAAACTATTTCGTTGCTTGTAAATTATGTTGACTTATTTGTCGTTGTGTTATGACTTAAATATTTATCCAAAAGTATTTCCTTCTATATTTCTTTGTTTGTTTCTTTGTTTAAAAAAAATATACACTCGCGCTGTTAAAAATCGGGGCGTTACACTAAGTCTATCATACCATGCCCGAGGTGCTTGTTTTAGACCAAACAAAGATTTCCTAAGTTTAAAAACATGATTTGGAAATTCAGAACTTTCAAAATATATGGGTTGTTTAACATAGACTTCTTCACTTATATAACCATTTAGAAAAGTACTTTTAACATCTATTTGAATAATGTAATGTTATTATTTGTAGTAAAAGAAAGTAGAATACAAATAGCTTCTAACCTGGCCATTGGAGAAAATTTCTCAATGTAATATATGCCTTTTTGTTGATTGTAGCCTTGTGCGACAAGTATTTGCTTGTTCCTGACCAAGTCACCTTTTTCATTTAGCTTGTTTCTGAAAACCCTCTTGGTTCAAATAATGTTCTACTTGCATTCATCATTCCTCTTAAATTCATTTAACTCTTCTTGCATTGCAAGAATCCATCCATCATATGTCAATACTTCATCCATAGAGGGGTAGGCTCAATTGATGAGAGTAAGCCAAAAAAATTGGTATCTTTATGTGATGACCTAGTCTTCAAATTATCACCTACACTTCCAATGATTAGAGTTTCAGGATGAGATGACTGGTATTTTCCAAATCTTTCTTTTGACTTATTTTGACTTTATTAGATTCATCCTTTGAAGATTCGTCATATTCTTCTAATTAGCTTGTATCCTCTGATTTTTCAAGTTCTTTTGGTTTGTCTGTATCTGCTTCCTTTGGTTATGATAATTCTGTATTATCATCATCTTGCTTTGACTTTTCAAAATCAAGTTGGTTGTCATCAAATTTAATATGTATGGATTCTTCCACAATATGAGTTTCCCTATTAAACACTTTATAAGACTTGGATCTTTTAAAGTATACAATGAAGTTACACTTTTGAGATTTAGAATCAAATATACCAAGGTTATCCTTAGTGTTTAACATATAACAAGTACAACCAAATTGTTTAAAATAAGATATGTTAGGCTTTTCACCTTTCCACAATTATTATGGTGTTTTATTTAATATAGATCTAATACAGACTCTATTTTGAATATAACATGCATTATTAATTGCTTCAGCCCAAAAGTGTTTTGCAACAATCATATTCATTTAACATGATTTTGGCTATTGCTTGGTGTGATATATTTTTTCTTTCTACAACTACATTTTGTTGGGTTGTTCTAGGAGAGGAGAAGTTGTGAGAAATTCTACTATCATCACAAAAACTATCAAAGAACTTGTTTTCAAATTCTCCTCCATGATCACTTCTAATTGTAACAATCTTAAGACCCTTTTCATTCATTATTTGTTTGCAAAAAGTGATAAACACTTTGTGGGATTCATCCTTACTTCTTAAAACTTTTACCCATGATCACCTAGTGTAATCATCTAATATAAAAAATCCATTATTTCTTTGCACTTAGAGAGGTTGTTTTCAATGGCCCAAAGAGATCTACATGTAAGAGTTCAAGGGGCTTTAGGTTGAGATTGAGTTCTTAGGGATAAATGAGTTTTATGTTTGTTTTCCATTTTGAAAAGATTCACACATAATTTCAATTTTGTAAATAAGCTTAGGTAGACCTCTAACTAATTGAAGTTTATTTAGTTTTGAAATTAATCTAAGGTTTGCATGACCTAATCTTTTGTGCCAAATTAGTTTATCTTCATTTACTAACATAAAACACTTAACCTTTTGTTTCTCTAGAATAAACATGTTTATCTTATAAATGTTGTTTTGCCTTTGAGCTATAAAGAGTACATATCCATCTTTTTGACTAATTGCCTTACATGTTTTTTTATTGAATATAATATCATGTTTTTTTAAGACATTTAACAAACGAAACATCTTTAATAGAAGAGAAGTACCATTACAAGTTGTACCTTGACAATTGATCTAGCTTTTTTGGTTTCCTCCAAAGGTCATTGTGCCTCCTTTTCTCAAAGTTAGTTCTTGGAACATAGACTTTTCTCCCGTCTAATATCATGAGCATCCACTATCCAGGTACCATGATTGGTGTTTTAACATGATTTCTGAGGATATCTGCAACAAAGATAATTTTGTTCTTAGGTACCCAAATTGGTTGGGTCCTAGTTTGTTAGTCTTGAAAGGTTTTTTTTGTCTTTCCTTGTATTTAACATGGGACAAGATAAATTGGAGTGACTTTTCTTAGAGCAAACAGTACACAAGATATCAGAGGGAATTGGCTTAGGTTCAGTTACAGTTTCCTCAAGTCCTATACCTCTTTTACCCTTTTCTACTAACTCCATAAATCATAGAAGCACATTAATTTGCTTATTACCATACCACGAGCAAGAAAATCTTGAAATACTTGTTCATGCTTATCAAAGTTACATGTGGTATTTCCATTTGATGTTGAATTATGATTTCTTGTTAGAGTTAGATTTTTAGCCTTAAGTTCAACAATATGAATTTTCAAATCTGCATTCTCTATTTTAAGTTCAGTAATATCAGTTTTTAGAATTGCATTTTTTATTTTAAATTCAACACTTTGATTCTTTAAAGCATTAACTTTTTCAATTACATTTCTATTTTCTTTCCTAAGTGTTTTCAGTTTTAAAGACAATTTTGAATTATAATTTAAAAAATAATCTATAGCAGTATTAAATCATATCGTGTAATTCTGACTTGATATGTCCAGGTTCATTGCGTCCATAGAAGATGATGTTTTTCTTGTCATATTTATCATCATTCCCTTTGTTGGATTGCTTGGAATATCTTTGGAAAAATTTCTTCTTTCTATTGTGCCACATCTTTCGAATTTTTCTGGATATATGAAAGCAATCTCCTTTTCCTCTGAGTTCAAGTTCTGATCATCTGAATCACTATCCTCTGATTCCGATGTTGCCTTAAGAACCTTCTTCTGCATAGATTTCAAGGTCAGAGTCTTGTTCTTCTTATTGGCCTCATTTCTTCAAGCTCAATTTAATGTTATATTAGAGAGAGATGAATAACTCTTTCATCTTTAGAGTATTCAGATCCTTTGCTTCCTGAGTGGCAGAGATCTTATGTCTCCACTTGCTTGTAAGACTCTTAAGAGTTTTCTTCACATGATCAGTTTTAGTATAACTCTTCTCATGTACCTTTAATCCTGAACCCAAGGTCTACAATGTGGAAAACATTGTTTCAATGTCTTCATCTTCTTCCATCTTGAATATCTCATACTTTTTGACTAGGAGGTTGGCCTTTGCTTCTTGAACTTGTGTAAGACCTGTGATTTTAAATCCTAAGTTATACAATTTTAGGGTATTTTGTGTTAAATTGCTTAGGCTTTTAACCCAGTTTTCGGTATTTAGTGAGTTAAAGGCCGAAAATATATTTTTGGAAATTGGATTAAAATTATTTGTCGAAGAATAATTTATTTAAGTTTCGAAGAATTTAATTCTGGGCGGTTTTGTTCAAAATATCTCAGGTTGCTGAAAATCGTATCTGTCAATTGAGTTGCGACGAGAGTAGATATTTTTATCAAAATAGTTTGAGATGTGAGAGTTGTTAGAAATTTGTTGGTTTGGTTATATATTTATATATATATATATATATATTATAAGTAATTATATATATATATATATATTAAGTATATATATGTAGAAAGAAAAGGAAAGGAGGGAAATGGAGAGAAAAGAAAAACAAAGGAAAGAAAGAGAAAGGAGAGAAAATGAAAATTTCCATCTTCTTCCTCCCCTGCCTCGCGTGCTTTTTTTTTTCTCCTCCTTCCTCCATCTTCATCCATTTTCGTTCTTCCTTGCTTCTTTGAGTTCGAAATTGATAGTGGGTGATAGGACAAGGATTTCTCAACTTCACTCTTCCTCTTTGATTCGAAAACGGAGAAAAACGGTATTAGGGATTCAAACTCAAATCTCCCCGTTTCATCTAGATCTAAGCGTTGTTTCAAGAAGTGATAGAAGGGAAAGTTGCTCACCACTACACTACGGTGCTAGTGAGCTAACTTTGGAAGCAGCGTTGCAAGCGGAGATTTTTACCGGATTTGCTCACGGTACCGAAATCGAACGAAAAAGCTAAGGTGAAGGTAAGGGCTCCTTCCAAACTTTTAGTTTGCATTTAGGGCCTTATCTGTAGTTCTGTGGAAAAGAATTTGATTAGGGTTGGTGTATTGAATTGGAGAAAATGAATTTAACTCATTTATGTATAATTTTGAGTAAATGAAATTTGATGTATTTGAGTGTTATGAATTCGTGATTTGTGTTCGTTGTTTTGACGTATTCTAAATTGATAACTGATGAAATTTGAGTTTGTTTTGTGTGGTTTGTGTGGAAAATGATTTGGAATGAAGTAGGGATTGAATGTGAAAGTATGTTTGAGTTGGTTTTGTGTGGTTTGTGTGGAAAATGATTTGGAATGAAGTATGGATTGAATGTGAAAGTATGTGTGAGTTTGTTTTGTGTGGTTTGTGTGGAAAATGTTTTGGAGTGAATTTTGGATTGAATGTGAAAGTTGGTTTTGTGTGGAGTTTGAAAACCATTAAGTTAAACGAGTATTAAGAATGGGGAATCTCTTAATGTCTTGTTTACTTAATGTGAGTTTGTGAAAATCATTAAGTTAACTGGGCGTTAAGAATGGGGAATCTCTTAATGTCTTAGTTACTTAATGTTGTTGAAAAATCGTTTAAGTTAACTAAGCGTTAAGAATGGGGAATCTCTTAATGTCTTAGTTACTTAAAGTTGTTGGAAATCGTTTAAGTTAACTGAGCGTTAAGAATGGGGAATCTCTTAATGTCTCGGTTACTTAATGTTTGTTTTTGAAAATGGTTTCAGGGAAACGAGTATTAAGAATGGGGAATCTCTTAATGACTTGTTTACTGAATGTTTTGTTGTGGAAATTGATTAAGTCAAAAGTATATTAAGAATGGGGAATCTCTTAATATGTCTGTTTGCTTAATGTTTTGGTGTGAAAATCGGTTAAGTAAATGAGTATTAAAAATGGGGAATCTTTTAATATCTGCATTTACTTAACGCTTGTTGTGAATGGAGTTGGTGTATGCTCATGCATTTCATTTGGTAAATTGTGCTGACCCGTGATAGGTGGCACCTCGGTAAACTGTACTGACCCGTGATAGGTTGTATGTTTACGATTTACTTTTTGGTAAGTTGTGTTGACCCGTGATAGGTGACACCTCGGTAAGTAGTACTTTGGCCTGTGATAGGCGGTACCCTTACAACTTACGTTTTTTCTTTTGGTAAATCGTGCAGACCCGTGATAGGTGGCACCTCGGTAAACAGTACTGACCCGTGATTGGTGGTACGTTTAGGATTTACGCTTTTTAGTAAATCGTGCTGACCCGTGATAGGTGGCACCTCGGTAATTGGTACTTTGGCCTGCGATAGGCGGTACAATTATGATTTACGGCCCTTCGAGGAGGGTTTTGGTTTGGAATTCCGAGTCCATGCATTTTGGCATATACGCATTGCATTAGGGTGCTTGGCACACGAGTCGTGGTTAATTCAAATTATGATTGTGTTGATTTTGCTAAGTGTTATGTTTTGAAACTATGTGTAAGTGTGTTTGATTCAAATTGTGATTATGTTGATTGTGCTAAGAGTTATGTTTTGGAATTGTGTGATAGTATGTTAGATTGTAAAACGATTTCGAAACTCATAATGTCGTGGTGATTGTATGGATATTACTAAGTGTTAAGGTTTGGAGTGGTGTTTGAATGTGATTGAGTTAGTTTATGTATTTTTGAGAGAATATACTGGGAAATCGATTTACCAAATCGATTTGATGAGTTACAGGGGCCCTGTTTTGCACGAAATCGATTTATCCAACCGATTTTGTAAGTTGTCTTTCAAAATCATTTCAGAAATCGATTTGGGAAATCGATTTGGATACAATGGGATTCAAGTCAGGGGCTTCGTTTTCCCGAAATCGATTTACCCAATCGATTGGATTCAATACAGGGGCTCTGTCTGTCTGTCAATCGATTTACCCAATCGATTTACCCAATCGATTGATTTAAGCCCAGAGTTCAGTTTTCACTAAAATCTTTCAGGAAATTGATTTCCCCAATCGATTGGTTCAGTGGGAAATCTTATGTTGAGTTTGATAATTGATTTCTCAATGCGTTGTTCAGTTATGTATTACTTGATGGATTGATAACTCTATTTGATGTCATTTACATTTGGCAAGCTTTACATGAACTTTTAGCATGTGGAAAAACCCATCTAATATGTTTGATAAATTGAAAAGGTTATTTGTGCATTGAAAAGTGTAAATGTTATGTGTTAACTGTTAATTTCGGTTGGTGACCCTTTACAACTATTGTGGAAATCTGGGCTTTGCCCTCAGATGAGAGTCAGGAGGATCCTACCGGTTCATACCCTCCGGACGAGAATGTGGACGGGAGTGTTTGATTGGAGCTACGTTAGGAGAATCTCACGGGGCGCGTGGAGATTACTCAAGGCGTATAGTTTTTTTTGTTATGTATAGAATGATCAGACTAGGTTGACACAGAGGGAACAGATGTCTTTCTTGTGGGTTGCTTTTAAATTTTAAACTGGAAGATTGTACCACTTTTGTTATGTAAACCTTTTGAATACATATTTTGTGAACTTCTTCCGATGCTTGTAAATTATAAGAATTTAAATATGTATCCAAAGGTGTTACCTTATTTATTTCTCTGTTGTATTTTAATAATTCTTTTGAAAAAAAAATACACCCTCGCTTTGAAAAACGGGGTGTTACATTGTGGTATCAGAGCTTTGGTTTGGTTTTCTTTGGGGGCTGTGGAGCCTTTGGTTGTAGATTGTAAGTCAAACTGTAGGTTGCGAGTCGTTATCTGATCATGCGTCGGGGTAATTGGTCTGAGTTGTCAGATCAGGGGTAGTTATTATGTGTTGATATATTCAAAACTTAGTTTTGGAATTATTCGAAGTGGCGTTAACACTTCTTCTTGATGTTGGTTTTTCGGAAACACTACCTCCAAGAGGGAACGACGTTGGAAGGACGAACGTCGGTAAGGATGATCAAATGGTTGAAGCTACAAATAACATGGATGTTTTGTTGTTGCACGAACTACTGCAAGGACTCGACGGGATCTGGAGAAGAGGGAAAGAGGGATTTATGCTATTAAGTCAAGAGGATTGAAAGATTGTCGTCATTACCATCCTCCAAAGTTCAAGGGTGATGAGAACTTAGGAAAAGAGATTATTAGTGGATTCGAGAAATGGAAAAGATCTTCGAGATGACGAATTGCCAAGCAGACTTGAAGCAAATCATGACGGCATGGAATTTATAAAATGGTTCCAAGGACACAGAAGCTATGTGTTGGTGTAAACTCGAAGATGATGAGTATGGATGGATTAACATTAGACTAATAAGGGATTTTAAGTAAAGATCTAAGTTGAGGACTCTTGTTAAGAAAAGTATTAGATGCTTTCCTGGTAAATTTCAGGATGAAACTGGATGAAGTTTGACAACTGTCTAGGAGATGTGAACATCATGGAACTGTTGAGAAGATAAGGCTTCCATTTGGGATAACATTTGGTGCTGAGGTGTCAATGAAAGAGACTGATATTGAAGTTAAGGGAGCATTGCACATTAGGAGTAAATACTCCTTTGGATAGATAAAATACGCTTTGAGGAATTGTCGATACCTTGAGGAATAAAGTCGAGCATTCGAGTTAGACTAGATTCGCAACTTGGATTATTAAGTATGCATCTCATGACGAGTATAGGAGTGAGACTATATATTTTGTTGATAAGTGACCAATCTCTTTGTGGTTTAGGAGATAGTAAGTACGGATAGTGATATTGGATGAATCTATAGACACATAAGTGTGAATTGTGAGCAATGTTCGGCAAAACATAATGAGTTAGGCCTTGATGTATTGAACTCTATGTTACCATTAAGTGGAATTTGAAGTATCGAGTACGGGAATACTTCGAGATGGCGGTAATATAAGTTTTGAGAGTCTATTAAAGGATGGGAATTACTAAGAGGATGTTAATATTTTGATAGGTCGGAAGGATTATTCGAGATTTGATTTGGGACCCTAAGATGGTTGATTTTATTAGTTGATGATCTAATATCCACAAAGTGGGATGGAGGACCAAGTAATACTTAAGACATTCATAATCAAAGGAGTTGAGGCAGGCAAGTGATAAATGATTCATGTTAAGGATGGAAGTGTTTGGAGATTTTGAAGATCAAATTTGAGAATCCTATTAAATGATAGAAAGTGAAAAAGAAGAGATGGAATGAATGATTTATGATTTAGTTGTTGGTCTTGGGAAATCAAACGTTGAGATATTTTACTGGAAAATTTATGAGGATGAAGTTATAGATAATCATTTCTTAGGAAATGCTAATGAAGAACGTTTGAGAAATAATTCTTTAGGACGTTCGATTGTTAGGATTCTTTCAGTTTGTATCTCGGTGAAGGTTGAGAAGGAATAAGAATCCAGCGAGTGAACCAAAAATTGGAAAATGTACCAAGAAATTTGTTGGAGCAGCACATAGAGATGTAGCTTATGACAATTAAAGATTCAGGAAAGGAATTATCTCACCTATAATTCAGACATTATTATTATAAAGGTATGCCAAGATATAAAGACATTACTTGAGTGCATGTCATGGGGATTGTTATTGTGTTCGTCAATCAAATGAGTTAAATTTGTTGGATAGGAAACAATTGAACATGAAATGGAAAAGTTTGTTGGGAAATAGTAAGCCTTGATTTATTCGAATCACTATGATGAAAATGTATCAAGGTTCGAGGTAGAAATTTAAGGTTTGTATAAATGGAAAAGTGATGGAGTGAATACAATGCGGTTGACCTGTCATAACGAAAGGATAATCAGCAAGTTGCAAATGAAGGACTCACCGAAATTAAGAAGTACCAGAATGAATATTGGCAGTAGAAGTAGGAGAACTATTTTCAAGTTGGTGCATGATTGCGAAGTATGTAAGAAATTTTCTAGTGAGGCGTGAATTTGAGGTGTTAGGCATGAGACAAATGTAGACCTTGATATGTGAATTAGATTCAAGTTGGATCTTAATGGAAAACGTGACTCTTGAAATGAAGTACTAAACTGAGAAGAAGTTTGGGTGTCCCAAGTGGTATAGTCTTTGGCACGATTTCGAAAATATTTGAGGAAGCGTTGATCACCAAGCATATGTGGGGAATGGAATTATTAAATTTATAACTAGAAATAACATACTGATAAGAACACTACAGTTTGACGTAGTTGTACGACTTAAGAAAAAATCGAGGATTTGTGGACAAGGGAGAAATTTAGGAGTTCTCGGATGTAGTGATTGTTCTGTGCTCAGTGTGTTGGGGTCATTCTAAGTGTTTCAGTTCGGTATCAAATGGATGTTTCGTACCAAGTGGATGCAAATGAGACTACGTGACATAGGTATGGGATATTTTACTTCGTCGACAAGATCAAAGTTATAGGAAAATAAGGGAAAACTAAATGGACTTTGAGAAGATTGTTGACTGCTTGTACATTAAGATAACCTCAGATGTAAGTTGCAAGGAGCGATATTACAGTTCGGTTAAGATAGTCTAAGCCACTATCATGGTTGTTGGTTATTTATTGACAAATTGAGGGACTGATCATCCTTAATCTCTTGTCGATAATAGACAAAACCATGTTGAATGGAACGGACGAGCCTTACTGACTATGAATGGGTGCAGAGTTATTAAGCACCCTATGAGAAGGGGTAGGCAACACTTCCTTCGAGAAGGCCGGGTGAAACAAGTTGTGACTGGTATGTTGAATTCGGGCACGAACCAAATGTGGATTGTTACTCGTACTTCAAGTTTCGAGGACGAAACTAATTTAAGGGGGGTAGTAATGTAAGACCCGTGATTTTAAATCCTAAGTTATACAATTTTAGGGTATTTTGTGTTAAATTGCTTAGGCTTTTAACCCAGTTTTCGGTATTTAGTGAGTTAAAGGCCGAAAATATATTTTTGGAAATTGGATTAAAATTATTTGTCGAAGAATAATTTATTTAAGTTTCGAAGAATTTAATTCTGGGCGGTTTTGTTCAAAATATCTCAGGTTGCTGAAAATCGTATCTGTCAATTGAGTTGCGACGAGAGTAGATATTTTTATCAAAATAGTTTGAGATGTGAGAGTTGTTAGAAATTTGTTGGTTTGGTTATATATTTATATATATATATATATATATTATAAGTAATTATATATATATATATATATATATATATATTAAGTATATATATGTAGAAAGAAAAGGAAAGGAGGGAAATGGAGAGAAAAGAAAAACAAAGGAAAGAAAGAGAAAGGAGAGAAAATGAAAATTTCCATCTTCTTCCTCCCCTGCCTCGCGTGCTTTTTTTTTTCTCCTCCTTCCTCCATCTTCATCCATTTTCGTTCTTCCTTGCTTCTTTGAGTTCGAAATTGATAGTGGGTGATAGGACAAGGATTTCTCAACTTCACTCTTCCTCTTTGATTCGAAAACGGAGAAAAACGGTATTAGGGATTCAAACTCAAATCTCCCCGTTTCATCTAGATCTAAGCGTTGTTTCAAGAAGTGATAGAAGGGAAAGTTGCTCACCACTACACTACGGTGCTAGTGAGCTAACTTTGGAAGCAGCGTTGCAAGCGGAGATTTTTACCTGATTTGCTCACGGTACCGAAATCGAACGAAAAAGCTAACGTGAAGGTAAGGGCTCCTTCCAAACTTTTAGTTTGCATTTAGGGCCTTATCTGTAGTTGTGTGGAAAAGAATTTGATTAGGGTTGGTGTATTGAATTGGAGAAAATGAATTTAACTCATTTATGTATAATTTTGAGTAAATGAAATTTGATGTATTTGAGTGTTATGAATTCATGATTTGTGTTCGTTGTTTTGACGTATTCTAAATTGATAACTGATGAAATTTGAGTTTGTTTTGTGTGGAAAATGATTTGGAATGAAGTATGGATTGAATGTGAAAGTATGTGTGAGTTTGTTTTGTGTGGTTTGTGTGGAAAATGTTTTGGAGTGAATTTTGGATTGAATGTCAAAGTCGGTTTTGTGTGGAGTTTGAAAACCATTAAGTTAAGCGAGTATTAAGAATGGGGAATCTCTTAATGTCTTGTTTACTTAATGTGAGTTTGTGAAAATCATTAAGTTAACTGGGCGTTAAGAAAGGGGAATCTCTTAATGTCTTAGTTACTTAATGTTGTTGAAAAATCGTTTAAGTTAACTGAGCGTTAAGAATGAGGAATCTCTTAATGTCTTAGTTACTTAAAGTTGTTGGAAATCATTTAAGTTAACTGAGCGTTAAGAATGGGGAATCTCTTAATGTCTCGGTTACTTAATGTTTGTTTTTGAAAATGGTTTCAGGGAAACGAGTATTAAGAATGGGGAATCTCTTAATGACTTGTTTAATGAATGTTTTGTTGTGGAAATTGATTAAGTCAAAAGTATATTAAGAATGGGGAATCTCTTAATATGTCTGTTTGCTTAATGTTTTGGTGTGAAAATTGGTTAAGTAAATGAGTATTAAAAATGAGGAATCTTTTAATATCTGCATTTACTTAACGCTTGTTGTGAATGGAGTTGGTGTATGCTCATGCATTTCATTTGGTAAATTGTGCTGACCCGTGATAGGTGGCACCTCGGTAAACTGTACTGACCCGTGATAGGTGGTATGTTTACGATTTACTTTTTGGTAAGTTGTGTTGACCCGTGATAGGTGACACCTCGGTAAGTAGTACTTTGGCCTGTGATAGGCGGTACCCTTACAACTTACGTTTTTTCTTTTGGTAAATCGTGCTGACCCGTGATAGGTGGCACCTCGGTAAACAGTACTGACCCATGATAGGTGGTACGTTTACGATTTACGCTTTTTAGTAAATCGTGCTGACCCGTGATAGGTGGCACCTCGGTAATTGGTACTTTGGCCTGCGATAGGCGGTACAATTATGATTTACGGCCCTTCGAGGAGGGTTTTGGTTTGGAATTCCGAGTCCATGAATTTTGGCATATACGCATTGCATTAGGGTTCTTGGCACACGAGTCGTGGTTAATTCAAATTATGATTGTGTTGATTTTGCTAAGTGTTATGTTTTGAAACTATGTGTAAGTGTGTTTGATTCAAATTGTGATTGTGTTGATTGTGCTAAGAGTTACGTTTTGGAATTGTGTGATAGTATGTTAGATTGTAAAACGATTTTGAAACTCATAATGTCGTGGTGATTGTATGGATATTACTAAGTGTTAAGGTTTGGAGTGGTGTTTGAATGTGATTGAGTTAGTTTATGTATTTTTGAGAGAATATACTGGGAAATCGATTTACCAAATCGATTTGATGAGTTACAGGGGCCCTGTTTTGCACGAAATCGATTTATCCAACCGATTTTGTAAGTTGTCTTTCAAAATCATTTCAGAAATCGATTTGGAAAATCGATTTGGATACAATTGGATTCAAGTCAGGGGCTTCGTTTTCCCGAAATCGATTTACCCAATCGATTGGATTCAATACAGGGGCTCTGTCTGTCTGTCAATCGATTTACCCAATCGATTGATTTAAGCCCAGAGTTCAGTTTTCACTAAAATCTTTCAGGAAATTGATTTCCCCAATCGATTGGTTCAGTGGGAAATCTTATGTTGAGTTTGATAATTGATTTCTCAATGCGTTGTTCAGTTATGTATTACTTGATGGATTGATAACTCTATTTGATGTCATTTACATTTGGCAAGCTTTACATGAACTTTTAGCATGTGGAAAAACCCATCTAATATGTTTGATAAATTGAAAAGGTTATTTGTGCATTGAAAAGTGTAAATGTTATGTGTTAACTGTTAATTTCGGTTGGTGACCCTTTACAACTATTGTGGAAATCTGGGCTTTGCCCTCAGATGAGAGTCAGGAGGATCCTACCGGTTCATACCCTCCGGACGGGAATGTGGACGGGAGTGTTTGATTGGAGCTACGTTAGGAGAATCTCATAGGGCGCGTGGAGATTACTCAAGGCGTATAGTTTTTTTTGTTATGTATAGAATGATCAGACTAGGTTGACACAGAGGGAACAGATGTCTTTCTTGTGGGTTGCTTTTAAATTTTAAACTGGAAGATTGTACCACTTTTGTTATGTAAACCTTTTGAATACATATTTTGTGAACTTCTTCCGCTGCTTGTAAATTATAAGAATTTAAATATGTATCCAAAGGTGTTACCTTATTTATTTCTCTGTTGTATTTTAATAATTCTTTTGAAAAAAAAAATACACCCTCGCTTTGAAAAACGAGGTGCTACAACTTACTTGCTTCCTTCATAGGTCAGAATCAGAATATCATAAATACTCTTTGTTGTCGCCTTTTTGGTGCACTTGTCAAACTCCTTGAAGGTAATTGCATTTATCATGAATGTTTCAAACATATGATGCATCTTGTACATCTTCTTTTGATCAGCATTCATCTTCTTTCTTGGAATTTCAGTACCATTAGTATTCTTCGGAGCAAAATAATCATCTTCCACCAAGTCCTAAAGTTTAGGATCTTGTGAAATATAGAAACTTATTAGCCTTTCTTTCTAATACTCAAAACGTTCTCCATCAAAAATAGGTGATATGTTGATGTTTCCTCTAGTAGCTTCTTCAATGAATCTAGACATATTGAACCCTTGGATCTTTTCTCAAATAATATAAAGTGCTTAGTCTAGAAACCAAGCTCTTATGCCAATTTAAGGGGCAAACACAAGAAAGGGGGGGGGGG
>JBBPBT010001258.1:541929-676906 GCA_037974875.1 Cicer bijugum | reverse complement strand
GGGGGGGGGTTAATTTGTGTTTAACAAAGTTGATATCTTTTTGCTATTTTGATGAAGGTTGGTAGGTTTTTAGTGACTTACTTGGAGTACACTACAAGAAAAGTTGCCATTACCTACAACAAATTTTGAATTTACCCACGAACATTTCGTAGGTAACATAAAATTATTCACAAATTACCTACGGACACGAGTTCGTAGATAATTTGCTCGTAGGAATTTTTTTACCGACGGAAAAGCCTTGAATAATGTAGACTTATTGCGTTTCCGTAGATAAACTTGATCACAACTTCTCCGTGGGTAATTTTACCGATGATAGTTCCGTAGGTAATGTCAAGTCTGAAAGAAAACAATTATCCACGAAAATGGCATGAATAAACCTTATCGATGGCATTTCTGTGGGTAACATCAAAAAATAAACATTTTAAATAAAACTAAACCACATCATAACTCAAACAAATTAACTCTTTCATGCATTATTCCTCTACCTTTATTCAAAGTGTATCTTTCATTTTTCCCTCATTGTTCTACTTCACAAATTATTCATATAGAGTTCATATTCAATATAGATTTATAAATTCATATATACATATAGAGTTATACATTCATATATACATCTTTTCATTATGTTTTAATATGCATTTTTAGATTTCATATTGAATAAGCCAAATAAGCTAGTTCCTAAACTTATCAAAAGAAAAGAGCTACGAAAGACTATACAATACCATGCTTGCAAGTATCAAATAAGAGTTTAGTGGCATTGAGACATTGTACCAAAAATAACAGCGACGAATCAACCTGTTGGACAATCTAGGATTCTTTTTCAAAGATAAATAGAATAAGTCTGTTGTTTTAAACACCTCAAAACAAAAGCACTTGCAAGATGGTTCCAAAACAGAGAACAAGTGCCTGCGTTATTTATGGTACCAGCATAACAATCACAAACATCGGCAACCGAAAAATGTCAATTTGTAAATACACATAATTGATAAACAAACAGCAAGGTTTTCAATTTTAGGATTCCACATACTATTGCAGGTTTCTATTTCTTTCTCTTGCTGTATATAACATAACACATGATTGAAACATATCTTACCCCATCAGAATCAACATCAGCTTTTTTTCCAAGTAGAGATGCAAGTTTTGCGCAGTGCCTACAAAATCCTTTGTTTCTTTTGACAGTAGCAAATTCACCATCAAATAAGCATTTTCCACAAACATCTGCTGGGCAGGAAAAGCACATGAACTTTGATGCTTTTCTTCATATTTAGCAATAATGGGAACCTACAAAAATTATTAAAATGTCATTCAACGTCACTAGAATTAAAAGACTTTTAACATATAACACCATCTTCTCAAGCATTTTAGGCATAATTAGGATATGCAGGTTCAGACAATGTATAGATTATAGAGTGTTCGAAAGCAAAACTCGGGCATACAAACCAGCTAATCCAGCATACAAACCCTTGAAAGCAATTTCTACTCCACCACGAGCAACCTGATATGGAATGGAATAAGATATAAAAAAATCAAAAGATATGCATTTAAAAATAAGAAATGGGAGAATCAAGCCAAAACTTCACAATAAATTCCATTAAAAGATCTACAACTGCGACATACAATGAAAGGAAAATGTTAGAAGACTGCTATTCTATTAATCTTATCCTTAGAAGGTTGAAATATTACAAGAAAGCTCCATGCATGGCTCCATTAGCAAGAAATTCAAGTTAAATGTGATAGAATGAATGTTGGCCAAACTAATAGATTATGCATGAGCATATTATATGGAACAATGTTTGGCCTACTTTTCTTCTTAGTTTTCCTCTCTGCCTGCAAACTCAAACCTTCTTCTTCCATCCCAACTTTACTAAGTTTGTCAATCAAAGTATTATACAAGACCACATCAGGTTCCACACCAATCCTATTCTTTTCTCCTTTACCTCTTAATAAGCGCAGCATGACCTGCAATATGTGGTGCATCCATACTTGTGCCAGGCATCATCGCAAAATTCTCTCCTAATGGCAATGCAAATAAATCATTTACATTTCATATTATCAACATACAAAAAAAATGTGACTTAACAAAATCATAGTGGCACACACCAAAGTCAGTGTAAATTGAAATTTTAGATTAGCACTCATATCAGCTCAAAAATAGAACAAATTGCAAACCGACAACCTCATTCAGCAAATCGTGAATTAATGACACTTAATAAGCAAGATTACCAAAATTTAGCTTTTATTTGTGTAAATGTGCAATGCACATACTACTTTTGGATATATCTTGATCTATATATAAACTAATTGGATATATCACAAACACAAGAGAGAGTCCTTAAACAACTTCTACTTCAACCACGTTTTCTGATATTTAACTTCATAAAACTTAGCAATCAAACTTCATACTCACTTAGCAATCAAACTGAACACAAGAGAGAGTCCTTAAACAACTTCTACTTCAACCACGTTTTCTGATATTTAACTTCATAAAACTTAGCAATCAAACTTCATACTCACTTAGCAATCAAACTGAACACAGTACCTAATATCAAACTATAAATGCATAGTGAATCAAAAACACCAACATATGTGAAAACACTTTACACTTCTGTATCAAACTCTAATTAGTTTACTTGGTATGAAAACAAATATATATGTTAACAAAATAAATTAGAATTAGATGAAGTAAATAAATATCTATCCTATATTGAACATGAACATCAACCGAGTAACAGAGATTGGTTCAAGAAAGAAGCAGCCATTGTACTCTATTGTGTTTTTGTTTCACTACAACACTATTAACTACAACATTATGTAAGACTCAATTCAGTGAAAATGGTTAGGGTTTTCAATACAAATTGGGGCTTTTTCAGTAAGACTCAATTTTAGTAAACATCGATTTCTGAAAATGAAAAGATAATAGAAATGGAGTGGATTCAGTGAGGGCGACGACGAAAGTTACAGAATCAAGGCGAAATGGAGTCGATTCAGTGAGGGCAACGATGAAATTTCAGCACAATAATAAAGGAAGATAACTTACGTTGAGAGAGAGCAATCATCAAGGAGGCATCCAGAACGGTCTGAGTCGACGGAGCGGGTTGCAATCTGGAGGAGGTTGGAAGAAGAAGAAGGGCTTAGGGTTCTCTGGTTGCAATCTAAATGTGACTTTCTATTGGTATTGATAGTGAAGAGCTATCCTTGTTTTCACTTAAACCTTTTTTAAAAAAACTCAACAGAATTTTTTTTACAAAATAGACATTACCTACAGATAAGTTACCCACGAAATTTTTAATTTTACTTACGGAATTACCGTAGAAATTAATTAAAAAAATTATTTTATACAATATTACACGATTTTTTCGTAGATAACAATTAATTTACCCACATATTACAATCCGGGGCTAATTTTCCGTAGGTATAGAAATGTTTTCTTGTAGTGGTAGAAGTAATCAAATTCAGAAGTAGCACTTAATGAAAGCATAAATAATTTAACATGTAGATTTATTCAGGTTGACCACTAATTTGGCTACATCTAGTCCCCTATTTCAAAAGGCTTTTAATCCACTAATTCAAATACCTTGAATTACAAAGCACCTGGCCATGCAAGCCAGTCTTCCCAAACAGCCTGACAATTGAGGAACTAACCACCTTGACCCTACAAGTCAAGTCTTCTCCTAACAACCCGACAACCCTATATTGAACAAGGAACTAAACCACTATTGGGTTGGAAACAAAAGATTGGAAATTGATAATAACAATAATAAATAATAATAATAATAATAATAATAATAATAATAATAATAATAATAATAATAACTCTCACACTCTAGGAGAAGAACACTAAAAAAATATTTATAACTTGAACAAGTGTTTCTCTCTTTGAACTCTAAGATAAATTGAGAACTTTTAGCTTGAGTTCTTCTACTCTTTTCTGCTTTTCGATACTTTTCTCTTTCAGTCTTGAGTGTCTATTTATAGTGAAAATTTGGACTTCAATTTAGTCTATGTTTAATTCTGAATTGTATCTTGTTGAGATTGAGTTTGTAAATTCCTCAAATTGATTCTATTTTTATTTTGTTTAGATTGAGTTTGTAAACTCTTCATATTGATTTTGTTTTATTTGTGTTCATATTGCGTTTGTAAATTCTTAAAATAAAATATTATTCAAATTTTGACTATAACTTCTTTTCAACTTAGTCAAAGATTATAAACATGAATCAAATCTTATTTTAGATTTTCTTCAATTATAAATTTGAATAATATCTTATTTTAGATTTTCACCTAACACTTCAAGTTAGTCTTCCCAAACAGCCTAACAACCCCACACTTTTGAGGAATTAACCACCTTGACCCTAAAAGTTAAGTCTTCTCCTAACAACCTAAGAAATCCATATTGAAGAAGGAACTAAACCACTATCGGGTGGTTACAAAAGATTGGAACTTGAGTAGTTGCTTCTAACAAAGTTGATAATAGTAATAATAACTCTCACACTATATGAAAACAACACTCACAAAATATTTCTAACATGATTAAGTGTTTCTATTTTTGAACTCTAAGATCAATTGAGAACTTTGAGCTTGTGTTCTTCTAGTCTTTTGGGCTTTTCAATGTTTTCTCCTTTAGCCTTGAGTGTCTATTTATAGTGAAAATTTGGGCTTCAATTTTGTCTTTGTTTAATTTTGGATTGTATCTTGTTTAGAATGAGTTTGTAAATTCTTCAAATTGATTCTATTTCAATTTTGTTTTGATGGAGCTTGTAAACTCTTCAAATTGATTCTGTTTTATTTTAGTTTAGATTGCATTTGTAAATTCTTCAAATAAAATCTTCTTCAAATCTCCATCAAATGTTGATCAAATCTTCTTTTAATCTTCTTCAAATCTTGCCTATATATTATTTTCATCTGATTCAAAGATTATAAAACTGAATAAAATCCTATTTTAGATTTTCTTCAATTATAAGTTTTAATCAAATCTTATTTTAGATTTTCTTCAAAAACATGAATCTTTTTTCATACTCTTTGAAGTAAAATATATTGTTGTCATAAAATACTTTTGTTAACAACAAAACTCTAAATGTAAAATCAACTTGGTTCCAACAAATTTAATCCCTCTCGCGTTTGTGCACCTTCAAGTCTTCCCGCCCACATTGCTTTCATTTAGTGCAAAAAAACAGCCACACAACTATTTTGCTCAAGGGATATACAAAATATTGAGTGTACAAGCGTCCTAGTAGGTTTAGCACTACAAAACCCGATACCACACAATATGATGAAAGATCAACTATGTAATAATTCCACAATGTAACCCCCGATTTTTATTTTCTTACAAAGCAATTTCTCAAACAAAATACAATAAAAGTGTTAGAACCATGTTGGTTTGAAGAAAAAAATATATGTGAGAACAATTTATGTTTTAATGTATTTGTCTAATTATGCAGACTCTCATATAAGCTTTGAGATTATTCATTTGAGTAAAAGACTATTATCTATGTAATGCACTTTCAGGACTCTAACCAACACATCTCTTTGTGACTCTAATAAACATGCATCAACACTCACTCTAATAATTTTGCCTTTGATAATCGCATGAGAAGAATTTTTTTCCCTCTAGTTTGATGCTCCGAAGATTTTTAATCATGTGTTAGGCTCAACCTTCGTGAACTCTCTAAAAAATAACTTTGACTCAAGTGATCAATCCTCTGATTGAAGGATCTACAACATCTTATTTTGAATTCTCTTATTCAAATTTCTATGAAATGAGAATGCTTTGAAGATCACATCCTCAAATTATTTAGATGTGGCATAAAAAGATATTTTATTAAAAAGGAATGAAAGACGAGAAGGACAAAATAATATTTTTCAATATTTACACCAATTGTCCTATGTAACACTTCGATTTTTAACAGCGCGAGTGTATTTTTTTGAAAACAAATTCATAAAAACGAAGAAATAAAGAAGGAAATATTTTTGGATAAGTCTTTAAGTCGTAACATAATGACAAAGACAACAAATATTTACAAGCAGCGGAATAGTTTTTGAAATAAAAATTCAAAGTATTCAAACATCATAATATACTGGGGCTATGAGGCCTATCAGACGTAGCTCATACCCTTGGGTATTCTCGGCAGATCTGTACAAAAACACTACCCCAAGAATTTTAACTCCCCCCACGTCACATCAAAAAGTAGTACATGGACCCATCAAAATAAAATTTCAAGGTGACAATATTGGTATAAGTACAGTCTTCCAAATTAAAATAAATACAACTAAAAAGAAAGACATCTAGTCCCTATACGTCCACCTAATCTGATCATACTACAAAAAAACTGTACAACCCGAGTGATCTCCACGTACCCCGCAAGATTCTACTGACACAGCTCCAGTCAGGTGTGTCCAACTACCTTCCCAACTACCTTTCCACATTTGTTGTAAAGGGTCACCAACCGAAATTAACAATTAACACATAGCATTTAAATTTCAAATGCATAAAATGGCCTTTCAACCTAGCATGCACCTTGAAAGGTTTTCCATATGTTAAACATGCATAATCAAAGTTGAAAAATTGAGTTTTAAACAAAACTGTACTGTTGTACTCGAATACAACATCTTTGTATTCGAATACAAGGCTGTTTCATAAGTCAGTTACAAAAACAACATGTATGTATTCGAATACAACCTTTTGTATTTTACTACACATAAGTCCGTAGCAAAAACATCATGTCTGTATTCGAATACAACCTTCTGTATTCGACCACAAAAATCCAAAACATTCACACTTAGCAGTTATAGCACAATCACAATGACAACTTGAGTTTCGAAAAGGTTTTGCAGTCAATCACAACAACCACTTGAGTTCAAACACTCAATCATAATCTTGAATCAAACATGACTCGTGTGCCAAGCACCCTAATGCAATGCGCCAAAACGCATGGACTCGTAAATCAAAACCCTCATTGATTACCTATAAATTTCCACATTTTCAACATGAATCATGCCAAATTATGTGTCACAAACCACACCTCAAACATCTCAAATTTAATTTCCTCAAAACACACATAAATGAATCAAATTCATTTTCCACCAATTCACATAAGTTTCTACTCCAAAATTTCATAATTTTAATTTATGAACACAACAAGCACTCCAAACAGGAATCACCACAAATTTCCACAGAACTCAAACATAACACATGCCAAACTAATTTTCACAGACCACAACTCAAACACATCAAATTTCTTTTCCTCAACACCACACATAGATGAATCAAATTCCTTTTCCATGAAAAACACTCATCAATTTCACCAAAAACCCAACTCCAAACTTTCATCCATAAAAGCATTAAATTCATTTTCCCCAAATCTACACTTCAAACCAACAAATTTATTTTCCACACAATCACAAATAAGTCCCTAAATGCAAACTAAATGTTTGGAAGGAGCTCTTACCTTAACAATAGCTCTAACACGTGATTACAATACCGTAATTAATTCCAGTAAAATCTCTGCTCGCGACGTCGCTTCTAAAGTTAATTCACTAGCACCACAACATAGAGATGAGTAACTTTCCCTTCTATCACTTCTTGAAACAAAACTTAGATGTTGAAGAAAAATGGAGATTTGAGTGTTGACGGTTTTGGTTTTACGCTAACAGAGAAGAAGAAGAAGAAGAAGAAGAAGAAGAAGAAGAAGAAGAAGAAGAAGAAGAAGAAGAAGAAGAAGAAGAAGAAGAAGAAGAAGAAGAAGAAGAAGAAGAAGAAGAAGAAGAAGAAGAAGAAGAAGAAGAAGAAGAAGAAGAAGAAGAAGAAGAAGAAGAAGAAGAAGAAGAAGAAGAAGAAGAAGAAGAAGAAGAAGAAGAAGAAGAAGAAGAAGAAGAAGAAGAAGAAGAAGAAGAAGAAGAAGAAGAAGAAGAAGAAGAAGAAGAAGAAGAAGAAGAAGAAGAAGAAGAAGAAGAAGAAGAAGAAGAAGAAGAAGAAGAAGAAGAAGAAGAAGAAGAAGAAGAAGAAGAAGAAGAAGTTTCTCGCAAGCTAGGGAAATGATTTTTTGATTTTCCTTTCTTTTCCTCTTCTTTCTTTTCTATTTCCTTTTCTTTCCTTTCTATTTCCTTTTCTTTTCCATATATATATAAAAAATATCTAAAAATATCTAGATATTTATCAAAATTACCATTTCATCCATAACTCTTCAAACCACTTTTTCAGAAAATATCTTCTCTCATCGCAATTCAATTCGGCAGATGAATTTTTTCTAAAAATACTGCATCTCATAAAATTTTCTTTTCAACATAAGAGTAATCATAAATCAATAAAATTATTCTTCGACGAATAAATTTAATATGGGATCCAAAAATATATTTTTGGCATTAAACTCACAAAATATTAATAACTTGGCTAAAAAGCCTCAATGTTCAATACCAAAATACACACCAAATACATAAATTCGAATTTAAAACTATGGGTCTTACATCCTATATAGTACAATCAATACAGACTCGTACACATCATGGGCATATGAGAAATGTTTGCGTAACAACTCAAAGAAGAGAAGAGAAATATAAGACACAACTTTGAGAGAACAAAATTTTAAGAAAAGAGAAAACATTCACTGCAATAAAATCTTTATAATCTTGAAAAGAGATAAGTTCTTAAAACAATTTTATTGAGTGCTTTCATTGTAATACCCTCTCGAAAAGAGTTACCCATAAACACTTGAAACTATTTCATCTTTGTATCTTACCTCAACAGTGGCTATCAACCTCAAAAAGCTTGAATATTGTTGTAAGCTAGAACTTTGAGAAAACTAAAACATAGTTAGGTGACTAATAGATGTTCTAGTTGTTGAAAGAAATTTGTTTGATTTCTGACGTAAATCCTTTGGTGAAATGGGATTGAATGTAACTATCATGTTGATAGTGAAATAGGTTAAATATGTTTGTAATATCTCTTCCTCATCTCTTTATGTTTGTGTTAAAGTGATTTTGTTAAAATTATTGTAAGTTTCTAATTAAAAATTTGTTTAAGAGATTTTTTTTTTTATTTTAAAAACATAATTCAAACTCCTTTTCTTATGTTTTGCAACTTTTAAAAAGAATCAAACACTTCAAAAGAGATTGAGAATTTAATAAAAATAAATATTTTTTCTTTATAAAAATATTTTATGTAATCTAATTAAACCCATGTGTTATCACTACAAGAATTTCTCCATTTTGTGGCCAACTTTATAAATATTTTGTGGCCGAATAAAACCCTCACAAATTTGTGACCGAAAAAGCCCTCACAAAGGTTAAAATTAAAATTGGTCATCTTTTGTGGCTGAAAAAGCCCTCACAAATTTTTAAATATTTAACTGGATTTTGTGGCTGCCTAAGCCCTCACAAAATCACAATGTTGTGATTTTGTGAGGGCTTTGTGACCGAAAAAGCCCTCACAAAGGTTAAAATTAAAATTGGTCATCTTTTGTGGCTGAAAAAGCCCTCACAAATTTTTAAATATTTAACTGGATTTTGTGGCTGCCTAAGCCCTCACAAAATCACAATGTTGTGATTTTGTGAGGGCTTAGGCAGCCATAAAATCCAATTAATTATTTAGGGATTTTGTGAGGGCTTTTACAGCCACAAAAATAAATTTTCTGAGGGCCAGATCCGTCACAAAATTGCTGAAGTGACCAGGGAATTTGTGGCGGCCTATGCCGCCACAAAGGAATGGGGACGTGGCATTACTGGCTGCAAAGGCCGCCACAAATCACGCATAAATCCAGCTGGATTTTCTGGCCGCTCAGGCCGTCACAACTGGATAGAGACGTTGGAATTACTGGCGGCAAAGGCTGCCACAAATTCCTTTGTATCCGTTGGATTTTCTGACGGGCAAGGCCGCCACAATGGCAAAGTACCGTTGGATTTTGTGACGGGCAAGGCCGCCACAAATGCCCAATGCAAATACTATATATACTCTCCCATCTTCCCACTTCATTTTCACAATACAACTTCTCTCTAAACCTTATACCTTACTATTCTCTCCTCCTTCTCTCTACAAATTACTCATCATATAAATTTTGTAAGTTTAATTTTATATTATGTATGTAATTAATTAATATTATATATGTAATTTATATTATATATGTAATTAATTTATAATTTTATTTTTTAATATGATATAACTAATTAATGTTATTGATTTTTATTTTTATAGTGCTTGTTAATTATTTCGAAGACTTGCAAGCATCGTACGTGAGTGGAAGCTTGAAGTCAGACGCTACTCGACATTCAAGTTAGTATTTTATATATTTTAAATTTAGATTAGTATATATATATTTATATATATATATATATGTTATTTTTAAAATATAGATTAGTAATATATATATATTTAGATTAGTTTTATATATTTATTTTTAAAAAAATAGTAATGATGTTGTTTACATATTAATATATGATAAATTAAAGTTTCAAACCACACGGTTTAAATATATTGGTTTTAATATAATTGTTATTTAAAAAAATATTATTAAAATTGATGATATTATTATTTTTTGTTTTAAATAAGTCTTGATTAGTAGTGTTGATTTTTAAAAAAACATCATTTAAAATTTTATATAGGTTTGTATAATGATATAGTCTTGATTAATAATTTATTATATTGTTTGAAAATTAATTAATATATAATCCCCTAATTAATTGACATATATATCAAAGTGATTGATTTTTAAAAAACATTATTAAAATTTATCATATTAATTATTATTTTTTGTTATAAGTATTAATATGTTATTATATTATTTATAATTTATTATATTGTTGGCAAATTAATATATATATATATATAATGTTTATTTAATTATTATTTTTTTGTTAGTATTGATATATTTTGATAGTATTGATATATATTTTATTATTGTATTTGGTATATATTTTATTATTGTATTGATAATAATATATTATATTATGTGCAAATGCATGCTCCCCTAATTGACATATAAATATGTCAAAATTTATATTAATGCTTTTGAAAAATAAAGCAATTAATATATAAAATATCGATATATATATATATATATATATATATATATATATATATATATATATAGCAACTATGGATTTAGACCGTAGTTGGATGTACGATAGGAATTTTCCCGGAAGAAAGGGTCTTAAACAACGTTTTGCTAACAAGGTCGAAGAGTTTCTCAATTTTGCGAGAGTGCAAAAAATTGTCCAAGATGAAGGGGGAATGAGATGTCCATGTTGTTTATGTCGATGTAGACGGTTTAAAAGTGAAGATGAAATAAGAGTGCATTTGTATGTAGACGGATTTATGCCTAACTACTGGATTTGGACTAATCATGGCGAAGAGTCTCCGGTCGCGCCTAATACTAGTACATATTTGGAGAATTATAATATAGGTCCTTCAAGTAGTACTAACATGTTAGGTATAGATTATTATAACCATCAACACTTTGAGGCGATGAATGATATGATCTCGGATGCTGTTGGGGTTAATTTGTCATTCAATGAAGATCAATATGATGATACCGATGGACTTCCCAATGAAGAAGCTCAGAGATTTTATGGTCTTTTGAAAGAGACAAATAAGTGGTATTGTTTTACTGTAAGTGGTTTGATCCATCTAGCAGAGGAACTAAAATCAATTTCATATCCAATACTGTAGACATTCGAATGAGCAAAAGATATCCACGGTTTGATCCATTTGCCATGGCCCATAATGTAAGACAAGTGTATTATGTTCCTTATCCATCAACTGTCAGAAGCAAGCAAGGTTGGTGTGCTGCAATCAAAACAAGACCAACGAGTGGAATAGAAGAAGTTGAAGCAGGTCAAAATGAAGAAGTTGCATTTCAAATGGATGAAATGTCAAATTTGGATCATGTGATTGGAGATGAGACTATTAGTCAACTTTGTCATGAGTCACACATTGGAGAAGAAGTTGATGAACAAGAAATAGATGACTTAGAGAACGATGAAGCCAATATTGACTTAAATCACTCATCAAATGAATATACTGATGATGAAGATGACCAAGACGAAGACAATTAATTAATTAGGCATTATATATATATATATATATATATATAATTTGTATGGATATCGATATTTATGTATATTTCATTATTATATATATGTATGGATATATCACTATTTATATATATATATATATATATATATATATATATTTCTTTATTTATTTATTTCTTTAATTAGTTCTTTATGTATAAAATTTATTTATTTATTTCTGCATTTATGTATATTTCTTTATTTCTTTATTATTTACATATAATTAATCTTATATATGTTAATTGTACATACACACATATATTATATATATATGTATGGATATGGCAAGTACAAAGGGCGTGTGCTGGGAGCCGGTACTTTATCATCAACCTTTGTGAAAGGTCCAACCGGCTATATTCAGACTGAGACGTCTTCTTCTTATGCTAGTACGGATCGATCTCATCGTCCGGTGCCGATAGATAATCTTGATCAGTTAAAGGAGCAATGGGCAAGTGAGCAAGAAGAAAGGACACAGCAGCTGATACAAGCCGCGATTGATAAATTGAATGAGGAATGGAAACAGAGGTTTCAAGAGCAGCAGCAGCAGTTTCAGCAGCAACAACAATTTCAACAACAACAATTTTCATTTCCTCCTGTCTTTCATCAGCAGTTCCCGCCTCGGCCTCAGTACTTGGCAGCAACAACCAATTTTCCAGCAGCAACAGAGTTACTCCCAATACTCCCAGCAGCATCAACCGCCTCCAGCGTTTCAGCAACAGGATCCTTCGAACTCTGCCTTCCAGCAACAACAGCCGCCAATGTTTCAGCAACAACAATATTTTCATAATTATCAGTATGCTCCATCATCTTCACATCAACTTCCTCAACCTCAACCAGATCATCAAACTGCATACCGACCGACTATGCCAACAGCTGGGTTGATCAGACCAGATTTAAATCAACCTCATCCAGCTAGGGCTCGTCCTTCGACTATTGGTGGTGCCATTGAAGATGAAATTCAATTTCAAAGCATGATGTCTCCTCCAACACAAATGCATAATACTTTTGAAGGACTTCTTTCGTCGGGTATGAATGCAGGACATAATGATGGTGGGAGTGGAGCTGATCAGACGAATTATTATGATGATTGATGTGATAATTTGAAGAATTTCATAATTTATTTTTGGGTTGTATGACATTATTAATGTGTGTTTAATTAATTTCCACTTTGTAAGACATTATTTGTTAATTTTGGGTTTGTAAGACATTAATTGATAATTTTGGAATGCATGTTTTATTTGATTTTATCATGATTGCTATAGCTAGCTTTAATTATTATTAATATTATGTTTTTATATATAATATTTATTTTAATTTTAATATTTAATATTTATTTTTAATATTTAATTTTTAATATTTAATAATTAATATTTAATATTTAATATTTAATATTATTTAAAATTTAATTTAATTTTAATTTAAATTATAATTTATTTATAATTTACATTAATTTAAATTAATGTTTAATTATAATTATTAATTCAAAATATTTAAATATTTTATTATTAATAATTTAAATATATTTTAATTAATTTAAATATTTTATAATTAATATTTTATTATTTAAATAATTTAATTATTAGTCTTTCAAATTTAATTTAATTATAATTTAAATTTTAATATTAATTTATAAATATATTAATTATATTAATTATAATTATAATTATATTAATTTATTATATATAATATTAATTATATTAATTATATTCAATACAAATATATTAATTATATTAATTATAATTACTGAAATAAAATAAAAATTAATTTATATTTTACGTTGGCATTTGTGGCGGCCAAAAGCCCTCACAAATGTCCAGTCAGCCTGATTTTGTGGCGGCCAAAAGCCCTCACAAAGGTCCAGTCAGCAAGATTTTGTGGCGGCCAAAAGCCCTCACAAAATCCAGTCAGCATGATTTTGTGGCGGCCAAAAGCCCTCACAAAATCCAGTCAGCCTGTCTTTTGTGGCGGCCTATGCCCTCACAAAATCCAGTCAGCCTGTCTTCTGTGGCTGCAAAAGCCCTCACAAAATCCAACCTGTTTCAGCACTTTGTGGCTGCAAAAGCCCTCACAAAATTTTGTGACCAGCTTATTTGTGGCTGCCAAAAGCCCTCACAAAAGCCACATTTGTGGCTGTTTTTCTCCCTTTGTGAGGGCTTTTGGCCCTCACAAAATCCTTTAATTCTTGTTGTGTATACCCATAAATAAATATAAATGGATATGAGATTTTTTAGTCGGAATATTGTAGTTCTTGCTATCAAGTAGGAGTTTTTTTTTTTTAAATAAATGATAAATTAAACTAAATTAAACAACTACAAGGTTTTGAGTTTAAATCTGACAAAATATTTAGCTTAAAAATATCAAACACTTGTCAGTTAAACTAAAATGTAGAAACAAAGGATTGTTAATAATATCCAAAATATTTTCATATTTTTTCTTCCATAAATGATTTATAAATTGTTTTTTTCTCTTGTCAAAAGATATCTTTCTTTTTTCCAATCATGTATGCCAACTTTAAGCGTCAACATACAAAAAAAAAAGCACGGCTAAAACCATAATCACAAAATACCTTTTGTTTGTGCGCACATGTACCTCCAAAAACCTTAGGGAGCAAAGTGAAGAAAGTTAGGCTTTATGAAAGACCAAGAATATCTACGGTTGTTTATCCAAAAAAGGAATATATGATTGTCATACACTTCAAATCATTTATCTCCACCACACACATTTAGCTTCCTTGACTTAAATAGCAATGCTTTAAAAACGAGCTTTGACATCGACTCACAAAATCATGGAGTGAGAGAATTTTTAGTCAAACTACAGAGTCATTGATAAAATTGTATAATTAAACTTAATTAAATTAAATCATTCAGTTATATACCTCAAATTCTTGACATTTATAAATATAAAAAACAAATTATTAAAACAATATAGTTTTCATCAAAATATATCAAAATTATGAATTTTATTAGAAGTTATATAATAGTAAAACATTCTTGCTCCCTATTGAAAGTGGGTTATGAATTTTTATAATAAAAATGATGTGAAATTAATGATCAGTCAATAGATTTGTATATACGTACACTTTCGGTTCATACAGATTAAATTCCTTTAATTAATTGATCCTTCTAAAAGATACTTCAACACTAACTAATTTGATTCAAAAATGTTTTGCGAATTCATACATGTAAACCATGTGACGCTTAGAAGTTGAGGCTAAAGAAAATAATCAGGAACAGAAATTTTGTGTAGATAGGCGGTAGGGTAGAGGGTCTATAGAACTAGCTAGAGAATAGATAACATATTTATTGGAAAAGACACTAAATGTTTCCCATTGTCTTTCAAAAACAGGTTACTTTACAGATCAGTATTTCCATAAAATAACCATTTATTTTTTTTTACAACATTAATTTATTACCTAGACTCCCATGCTTTTATGGTGATAGTACTATATTGTCATTGAGTTGATAAACAAATGGGTTTTTTTTTTTTTATGAAAAACACTCCAGTACTAATAAATTCTCACTCATAACTTATCAAAAAATAAATATATTCTCACTCTTAATATTTTAGGTTCAAACCCCAATCACTCATAGAAAATATTATACCAATCAAGGTCAACATTGTTAATAGGGTTAAGTTATGGTAAACAAGTGGATTTATAGTCTTGAGTGCACTTAATATGGTAAAAGTTGCAAAAACAGTTTATATATTTGGAGTATATTTGAACTCACACTGCCCTCTCTTTTCCATATTTAGAGTACGTGCGTTTAACCACTGTTTTAAAAAAGGAATTTATATAGGTTATAATAATTTCATAGATTGATATTAATATTTATTTAAAAAGGTTAACCGATGGCGATAGATATTCTGTGGATAAAAAATACTATTGGTGGAAAGAGCAAATCTACACGCATGTTCTACTTGAATTTAGAACAAAATTGTTCATTTTAAGAATTATATTAAATATTTTACCAAAACTGTGTTTTTCACCTAGTGCACGAGATTTCTCTCAATATAAATCAATTTTCTTAGGTTTGAAATGCCAATCAATTAAAAAAGTTAGCCATACTAATGTTGAGAGAAAAATACTTATCATATTTGTAATTAATTCGCAATCTAAATTTAGCTGTTAATTCTATATATTCTAATGCTCACTTATACTCTGTTATTAGATCAGTTTATTTTGTCTATACAGAAATATTTAAACACGTCAGACATCTCTTTTTAAGATCAAAATGAGTAAAATAATGTTTAAGCTATGTAAAAAAGTATTAACTTATATATCTACAGAATATATGTATATGGCTCATTCAAGCCAAACAAATGTATATGGCTCATTCAAGCCAAAAAAAATGTATATGGCTCACAAGATAATAGTTTAACATTACATAAAATGATTTCTTTTAGATAAGTTTTTAAATATTTTATAAAAATTAAAAAATTTCAAAAGTTCTTCTATTCTAGGAGTCTTTTTAAATAAAAAATATATATAAATAAGAAGTCATGTCCATTTCGTTTTCTTTTTCTTGTGTAACAGCAATAACACATAATGGGCCACCACAAACCGCCCAAGATGGCTTGTACTCAAAAGTTGCATCACCGTGACTTGGTCTCTTGTTTAATTGATTGATGAGACAAAAATATAAAGCGCGGTGATCTCAATCACATGCCAAATAAGCGAAAAAGCCATTATTCCTGGGTGATTTCATTCATGTTCATCGACAAACTTTTTATCAGAAATTTTTTCTTCTGACTAATAATTAGAACATTTGAGGTATCGATTTGGATACGCTGCTGTTTGGAAATCAATGGGCGGAACTGCAATTAATAATCTAACAATTATTATTTACAAAAGTCGTTTTTTAAAAGTAATTTTATATAATATATTAGCGAATGAGATATATGTTGGTTTTTTTTAAGAAAAAAAATAGATATAGGGAGACAAACTTTCATGTAAAGTTAGAACCACATATTTCATTTCATAATTACAATTAAATTTATGTCACTATATCGAAAGTCCGTTTTAGCGTCAGTGAAAAATGGATTTAATATTGTAAAAAGGACGCTACACTAGGTCAAAAATGATATTTAATAGCGTTTCTTTTACTGCGTTTGCTAAATACAAGTGTTGTTGTAAATATATTTTAAAAATAACGGAGCCTTTTACAACGCTATTTTGACAATCGCAGTTGTAGGGTCATATAGCGTTTGCGCATAATGTTATAAGGCTTTTACAGGGCTTTTCGCACAAGTGCTGTAAAATGAAGCGCTTTCGCGTATTATTTTACAACGCTTTTTTCACAAGCGCTGTAAAATACATGCGCTTTCAAATAATTGAACTACCTATTACAACTTTTTTTTTAAAAGCGCGGTAAAATACACGCGCTTTCAAATAATTGAACTACCTATTACAACGCTTTTTTCACAAGCGCTATAAAATACATGCGCTTTCAAATAATTGAACTACCTATTACAACGCTTTTTTTACAAGCGCTGTAAAATACATGCGCTTTCAATCAATTTAACTACCTATTACAGCGCTTTTTACACTAGCGATGTAAAAGACATGCGCTTTCAAATAAATATCATTTACTTTTAATTAAATAAAAATAAATTTTAAACAAATTTACGAACCCTCATCACCTCTACTCTGGGAACCCTCATATCCTCTACGTACTGTGTGGCCATCTACGTTGTCTCAGGTATTTTTTAATTTGTTTTTGTCAAAAAATCTTTAGTTATTTAATAATTGAAAACTAAAAATTGTTATATATTAAACTCTATTTTTTTTAAATTTATTGATCTGTTCAGTTTTGAAATCTTTTATGTTTTGAAATTGTTATTAGATATGTTGATATTGGTTTCTTTTTGAAACTTGTTGATATGTTTTGAAAGCTTATTATTTTTGTAACTGCATTTATATAGGTCGTATAATATGGATCAGAAATGGATGTCTGCCAATCAATTGTTAAAAGAGTATGAAAATGGAGTGAAGCAGTTTGTTGAGTTTGTAGTGAAGAATGCAAAAGATCCAAATAGAGTCGTTTGTCCTTGTTTAAAATGTTGTTTTGGAAAACACGTTAGAGAAGATGAATTAGAAGGACATTTACAATGTAATGGAATTGAACAAAGCTACACATGATGGATAAGACATGGTGAGAAAAAAAACGGAAACATTAATTTTGAGAATAGTTCGACATATGCCTCAACTGACTTCGATACAGATACATATGAGCCGGACCGAGTTGATGAGATCGCAAAAGCAAGTGAAGAAGATCATTGAGATTGTCCTAAAATGTTTAAAAGTTTGTTGAGTGATGCAGAGAAAGAATTATATAATGGTTGTACTAAATTCACAAGACTGTCGGTGATATTAAAGTTGTACAACTTAAAAGCGAGTAATGGATGGTCTAATAAAAGCTTCACAAAATTATTAACACTCATAAAAGGATTCATGCGTGTCCTAACGATTACATTTTATTTCAAAACGAATATGAACTACTTAAGGCGTGTCCGACACGTAAGTAATATTCATTTATTTCTTACATATATATATATATATAAATAATGTGTTTGTTCATGCTATAATAATCACATTTATTCAATCGATAGTGCCTTAAAAGTTTATCGATCTCAAAGAGGTGCGACAGTGTCGAAGCAAAAGTCTAATAATATTACATGGATCCCAATAAAGTGCCCTTGTCAAACAAACAACATCGACTGTGGGTACTACGTATTGAGATTCATGAAGCAGATTGTTGACAAGAATAAAACTATTATCTCAGAAACGGTACGGTATTTTGATTATATGATTTTCATATATAAATTATCTATATATTTGATACTAACTTAATATAATATGTTCAATTTTTATATTGCAGTACTTTGACAATTCCAGTCCATCATATTCTGAGCAAGATCTGATGGAATTAAAGGAAGAATGGTGTGAGTATGTGCTTGAAATAAAAATTATTTGATTTTCTGGGAAATAGCATGATGTTGGGCAAGGGATCTGAATATTATATGGTGCATATTCTGTATATTTTTTTAGTCATTATATGTATATGATCATAGCACAATATATAAACATGCATATGAATATGTTGTAAATTAGGTTCAATGTATATGTAGTTACTTATGTTGTAAATTACTGTGTTACAGGGTAATATATATGTATCATATTGTGTAAACTGCTTATTGTAAATTACTGTTACAGGGTAATATATATGTATCATGTTGTAAATTATTGATTCTGGTTGTGTTGTGTGAACTGGTTCAAAATAATTTTGGATAAAAAGATAAAAGACAGCGCTTTATAAAAAAAATGCCATAAAAAGCTGAAAAACGCTTTTCAAATATATACAGGGCTTTAAAAAAAATATACACATTTTACAGCGCTTTTTTGAAAAAGCGCTGTAAAATGTGCATTGGGTGGATATTTAACAGCGCTTTTTGTATAAAAGTGCCGTAAAAGGTACACCAAAATATGAATTATGGGTATACCTTTTACAACGCTTTTTGAAAAAAGTACTGTAAAAAGTACAACAAATATATGAATTATGGGTATGCCTTTTACAACGCTTTTTATAAAAAGCACTGTAAAAGGTACACCAAATTTATGAATTTTGGTTATGCCTTTTACAGCGCTTTTTATAAAAAGCGCTGTAAAAGGTACACCAAATTTATGAAGTATGGGTATGCCTTTTACACCGCTTTTTTCAAAAAGCGCTGTAAAAGTTACACCAAATTTATGAACTATGGGTATGCCTTTTACAGCGCTTTGTATAAAAAGCGCTGTAGAAGGTACACAAAATTTATGAATTATGGGTATGCCTTTTACAACGCTTTTTGAAAAAAGCGCTGTAGAAGGTGCATAACAAGCGCGTTATATTTACATGATTTACAGCGCTTTTTTAAAAGCGCTGTATCGATTCCACAGCGCTTTTTTTTTTTTTGAAAAAGCGCTGTAAAAGGCTTAAAAAAAGCGCTGTAAAATCCTATTTTTCGTGTAGTGAATTACCGACATTGCAGAGGGAAATTGTTGTTACTTTGTGTGAGCTTGAAATGTATTTCCCACCCTCGTTTTTGATATAATGGTTCACCTTACTGTTCATCTGGTTAAGGAGACACAACTTTGTGGGCCAGCTTATATGAGATGGATGTATCCGATATAACGATATATGAAAATATTAAAAGTGTACGTAAAAAGTAGAAGTCGACCAGAAGGTTGTATTGCTGAACGGTACATTGTAGAAAAGGCTGCTGAATTTGGTATTGAATATCTGTCCAATGTTGAATCCATAAGGCTTTTCATGTCTCGTCATTCGGGATGAATATCAAGAGAAGGGATAATTGGATGGAGATTACTAACTATATCAAGGACAGAATGAGTGCAGACACAACTGTATGTTCTGCACAACGATGATGAGGTTCAACCGTATGTTACAATACACATGGATCAGTTATCTCGTTTGAACATGAATAGGAATCAAAATTGGATAACTCGATAGCACAATCGAAGTTTTATAACATGGTTAAAATATCACATAAAGTCAAAGTTTGATATAGACCCCGTATCAATTTTACAAAGATTGAGGTGGCTAGCAAATGGTTCGAGCTTACATGTCTTTTCTTACACAGGTTATGTTATTAATGGCTACACATTTTATACCAAAGAACAAGATGATCAGACCACTATGCAAAATAGCGTAGTCACTCTCGTAGCTGAAGCGATGCATGTCTCAAGTGCAAAAGACAAAAACTGAATATATGCAAATCTATCATATTTTGGGGTTATCGAGCGCATTTGGGAGTTAGACTGAAGACGAGCCTTTTATTTTAGCGTCCCAAGCTCAACAAGTGTTTTATGTCACTAATCCTTCTGATGATAAATGGTCTGTTCTCCTATCGACCAATAAAATAAGTTATGATAACAATAATGATGAAGATGTTGGTAATGATCTTTTATTTGCAACATCACAACAACCACATGAAATTGATTCAACTGATGATGGTTTATATCTTAGAGATGATCATGATGAGCGAATTTGTATTAATCCATCGTTTTGTATTGTAAATGGACAAACAAATGTGAATCCCACTAGGAAAAGAAGAAAGGCATATTAATGTACATGTTTAATTGTTTTATATAAGCCATGCATGTAATCTGAACTGACTGTTTTATACTAAGTTCATGTAATTTAATATAAACTAGTAGTTTACATGAACTGAACTGAATATAAATTAGTAATTTACATGAACTGAACTGAAAAAGAGCCTTAAATATAAAAATAAAACAATGAGGCCTTTTACAGCGCTTATCTGAAGAAGCGCTGTAAAAGACCCTTTTAAAAATAAAATAAAGAGACACTTTACATCGCATATCTGAAGAAGCACTATAAAAAAGCGTTGTAAAAATAACATTCATATAACATTACAAAACAATGATACCTTTTAGAGCGCATTTTGAAAAAAGCGTTGTAAAAGGCTTTTAAAAAAACATTCATCAGACACCTAACAGGACTTTCTCTAACAGGATTTTCTTTAAACACCTTGTACGCATCATGGGAATCCCCAAAAACACATTGTTAACAAAAACATCAGACTCAAACCCATTTTTCGCAACATGGCAATGAACCTGAAGACCAAGTTTCAGACCACTTATCGACGAATTAGCACACGATTTAAGAAGGAAAGGGTGTTGAGGTGGAGATTGAATTGTGAGAGAGTAAGCTCTGATGTTTGTGAAAAAGATGCATAAAAGGAGAAGAGTTTGGTGAAAAGGAAGAGATTTTGGTGGTGACCAGTTACTACTATGTGGGTTTTGCATGATGATAACAATGTTTTTGACCATTCATTGTTTTGCATGTTTTTAATGTCATCCCATATGGAACCCAAATATATCAAACACAAAAAAAACATAATAAAACAATGAGGCCTTTTACAACGCTTATTTGAAAAAGCGCTGTAAAAGGCTTTAAAAAAACATTCATATAACATAATAAAACAAGGAAGTCTTTTACAGCGCTTGTTCAAATAAGCGTTGTAAAAGGCTTTAAAAAAAACATTCATATAACATAATAAAACAAGGAGGTGTTTTACAGCACTTGTTCAAATAAGCGCTATAAAAGACCCTTTTAAAAATAAAATAAAGAGACCTTTTACATCGCTTATTTGAAAAATCGCTATAAAAGGATTAAAAAACATTCATATAACATAATAAAACACGGAGGTCTTTTACAGCGCTTATTGGGAAAAGCGCTGCAAAAAAACCTTTTACAGAATTAAATAAAGACGCCTTTTAGAGCGCTTTTCAAATAAGCGCTGTAAAAGGCTTAGGCCTTTTAGAGCGATTTTTGAACAAGCGCTGTAATAGGCTTATAAAAAAGCGCTGTAAAAGGCGATTTTTGAACAAACGCTGTAAAAGGCTTATGAACCTTATTTCCACGATCATCTCCTTCATTTCGAACCTTATTTTCATCCAAGATCATCTCTCCCATTGCACACAATATATTTTCATTGAAATATGTAACCCTCATTAGGTATTTCTTCAAACTGTATTTCAAAGTATCACCTGTTGTTGCTTTCGAACCAACTGCACCATTGCCGATACCGGACAACGATGGAGATATGCAGTTATTGGGCGAAGCTATTGGTACTTACGTGGCATGGCCCACACATCTTATTGCCCTTGGTAGGGTATATTTAATTAATTGAAATGTATGTTTAATTGTTATGTATATTTAATTGCTGGTTTTTTTTCCGCTCCTAACTTTAGTTTCACATTTATATTTAGATGCTGAAAAAGCCTAAAGGGGATGATAAAAAGATTCCCATAAACGAATCAGTTACATCTCCCGAAAAGGTTTGTCACATTTATTCCCTAAGGTTTGTCATTTTTTTAGATTCAATATACTAACATTTAACCTCATTTTTGTATATCCAATTAAATAAACCACCTGTACAGCCAAAAAAAGCCAGCAAACCTAAAAAATTGGAGGGTAATAGAGATGGAAACTACAAAGGTTGGAGGGTAATAAAGCGGCCAAAGTTGCAGCAAGAATACTGGATCGGGGAAAATCGGTCGCTGCTGCTGCTCCTAAAATAAGTCAGCCAAGCCTTGCTAAATACGGGGCGTGTCTTGACATCCAAGTAAAGTGGAACATGGGCAGCAACGACGATTCGCGCATCATACCCATGAATAAAGCTATATTCGGAGATGAGTAGGATGAATTTCTCAAAAAGGAGCACATTTACTTACTTCTCAACCATAAGGAGCTTAGTGCTACTGTCATGAGCTTGTACATAACGTAAAAAATGCTTTCAATTGAATTTATTGGTAATTAATTAAGTGTATCGGTAATTAATCTAGTTTAAAATTTTCATTGAAGGTTTTTGTATGAGAAGTTCATCTGCACGCGCAAATTGTCATATAAATACTCATTCTTGTCTCCGCATAGGCTGTCGATGTGCAAACTCGATCCAGGAAATGTAAAGAATTACATTGTAGATATGTTATTAGGAAATATAGAAAAGGATAAATGGTTCTTCGCACCATATAATTCAGGGTACGCAATTATATATTATTTATTTATATCTTTTTTAATTGATGAGATTTTAATTTATTAGTTGTGTATAAATAAAATTGCTTAAGCAAATTTTTGTTGTTGTAGGGCACATTGGGTGCTATTTGCAATCAATGCGATCTCTGAAGTTATATACTATTTGGATCCCTTGCATGGCAATTACAACAATCACTCCGAAATAAAGACTATGTTCGACATGTAAGTAATATTCATTTATTTCTTACATATATACATAAATAATATGTTTGTTCATGCTATAATAATCACATTTATTCATTCGATAGTGCCTTACAAGTTTTTCGAGCTCAAAGAGGTGCTACAGTGTCGAAGCAAAAGTCTAATAACATCACATGGATCCCAATAAAGGTTTAAAATCTATGCCTTTAAATTTTCATTTACAAATCTATGCCTTTACGATTAATGCACAAATATTTTATTGACTTATATGTTTTATTTTACAGTGCCCTCGTCAAACAAACAACATCGACTGTGGGTACTACGTATTGAGATTCATGAAGGAGATTGTTGACAAGAATAAAACTATTATCCCAAAAACGGTACGGTATTTTCATTATATGATTTTTATATATAAATTATCTATATATTTGATACTAACGTAACATAATATGTTTAATTTTTATATTGCAGTACTTTGACCATTCCAGTCCATCATATTTTGAGGATGATCTAATGGAATTAAAGGAAGACTGGTGTCAGTATAGTATGTGCTTGAAATGAAAATTATTTAATTTTCTGGGAAATAGCATGCTGCTGGGCAATGGATCTGAATATTATATGGTAGCTAGTGCATATTATGTATATTTTGTTAGTTATTATATGTATATGATCATAGGACACAATATATGAACATGCATATGAATATTGTAAGACCCGTAATTTTAAATTACACTTTATGTATTTTAGTGTATTTTGGTGTTGAAATTGGAGGCTTTTTAGCCAAAGTTATTAATATTTTGGAGTTTATATAATCAATAAGGTATTTTGATGCCCGATTAGAATTACTCGTCGATAAATAAATTAAATTAACTGTGGTGAATCTTTTACGAATAGTTTAATGCGTTATGGGTAAAATTGTAATTTAATAAATATCTAAAGAGTTGGAGATATTTGTTAAAAATAGTTAATTTATGTTTATATATAAAGAAAAGGAAAGGAAGGAAATGGGAGAAAAAGAAATAGAAAGGAAAGAAAAAGGAAGAAAGGAAAACTGAAGGAAAACAGAAAGATTTTCCGTCTCCTTCCTCTCTCTGCCTCACGCATCCTAAATTTCTCCCTTCCTCCATTGTTGCTCGTTTTTGCTTCCTTTTCTTTCCCTTGAGTTCGAAATTGGTAGTGGGTGATAGGACAAGGATTTCTCAACTTCACTCTTCCTCTTTGATCCGAAAACGAAGAAAAACGATATTAGGGATTCAAACACAAATCTCCCCGTTTCATCTAGATCTTAGCTCACCTCCGTGCTACGGTGCTAGTGGACCAACTTTGGACGCGACATTACGAACGGAGATTTTACCGGACTTACTCACGGTGCCGTAATCGAGTGAAAGAGCTAAAGTAAAGGTAAGGGCTCCTTCCAAACTTTTAGTTTGCATTTAGGGACTTACCTGTGGTTGTGTGGAAAAGAACTTGGTTAGGGTTAAAGTAATGTTTCGTGGAAAATGAATTTTAAACTCATTTATGTATGATTTTGAGTATATGAAACTTGTTGTGTTTGAGTAATGGATTGTGTTGATTTGTGTTCGTTGTTTTTGACGTGTTCTTAATTGATACTGATGAAATTTGAGATGTGTTTTGTGTGGAAAAATGATTTGGTGTGAATTATGGATTGAATGTGAAAGTACTTTTGAGTTTGTTTTGTGCAGAATTTGAAAACCATTAAGTTAAACGAGTATTAAGAATGGGGAATCTCTTAATGTCTTGTTACTTAATGTGTGTTTGTTTTGGAAAACCGTTTAAGTTAAAAGAGTATTAAGAATGAGGAATCTCTTAATACTTCTGTTGGCTTAATGTTTTGTTTTGAAAATCGTTAAGTTAAATGAGTATTAAGAATGGGGAATCTCTTAATATCTGCGTTTACTTAATGTCGTCGTAAAGATGATTTTGTGGAGAAATGAATTGTTGTGTTTTGGCGTGAATTGTGTAATAAATTTGTGAATATGTTTGAGTTTGTTCTGTGTGGGATTTGAAAACCATTAAGTTAAATAAGTATTAAGAATGGGGAATCTCTTAATGTCTTGTTTACTTAATGTGTGTTTGTTTGTTGGAAAATCGTTTAAATTAACTGGGCATTAAGAATGGGGAATCACTTAATGTCTCGGTTACTTAATGTTGTTTTGAAAATCGCTTAAGTTAACTGGGGGTTATGAATGGGGAATCTCTTAATGTCCTGGTTACTTGAAGTTTGTTTTGAAAAATCGTTTTAAGTTAAATGAGAATTAAGAATGGGGAATCTCTTAATCTCTCGTTTACTTAAAGTTTGTCTTGAAAATCGTTTAAGTTAAATAAGTATTAAGAATGGGGAATCTCTTAATGTCTTGTTTACTTATTGTTTGTTTTGAAAATCGCTTAAGTTAAATGAGTATTAAGAATAGGGAATCTCTTAATGTCTCGTTTACTTAATGTGTGTTTGTTTGTTGGAAAATCGTTTAAGTTAACTGGGCATTAAGAATGGGGAATCTCTTAATGTTTGGTTACTTAATGACTCGTTTACTTAATGTTTGTTTTAGTAAACCGTGCAGACCCGTGATAGGTGGCACCTTGGTAAACGGTACGGGCCCGTGATAGGCAGTACGTTTATGGTTTACGTTTTTTGGTAAGTTGTGCTGACCCGTGATAGGTGGCACCTCGGTAAACAGTACATACCCGTGATAGGTGGTACGTTTACGACTTACGTTTCTTGGTGAATTGTGTTTGTCCGTGAGAGACTGCACAAGTGTTTGTCCGTGAGAGACTACACCCTGGTAAATTGTGTTTGTCCGTGAGAGACTGCACAGGGGTTTGTCCGTGAGAGACTACGCCCTGGTGAATTGTGTTTGTCCGTGAGAGACTGCACATGTGTTTGTCCATGAGAGACTACACCCTGGTAAATTGTGTTTGTCTGCGAGAGACTGCACAGGGGTTTGTCCGTGAGAGACTACGCCCTGGTGAATTGTGTTTGTCCGTGAGAGACTGCACAGGTGTTTGTCCGTGAGAGACTACACCCTGGTAAATTGTAAATTGTTGGTTCATTTTGTCCGTGTGAGTAATTGTATTATAAGTGTTAAGTGTTATGTTTTAGAATTTGGTGATAAGATGTTGATTGCAATACCATTTCGAAACTCATGATGTTGTAGTAATTGTGTTATAAGTGTTAAGTGTTATGTTTTAGAATTTGGTGATAACATGTTCGATTGTAATACCATTTCGAAACTCATGATGTTGTAGTAATGGTGTTATAAGTGTTAAGTGTTATGTTTTAGAATTTGGTGATAACATATTTGATTGCAATACCATTTCGAAACTCATGATGTTGTAGTAATTGTGTTATAAGTGTTATGTTTTAGAATTTGGTGATAACATGTTCGATTGTAATACCATTTCGAAACTCATGATGTTGTAGTAATTCTGTTATAAGCGCTAAGTGTTTTTGTTTTGGAATTGTGTGTAAGTGTGATTGATTGCAAAATTGTTTCGAAACTCAAGATGTCGTGGTGATTGCGCTATAATTGCTAAGTTTGATTGTTTGGAGTTGTGGGTAAGTGTTGTTTGATTTCGAAACCCTTTGAAAAGCTGAAAAATGCTGAATTTTGCTGTTTTTCTGCTGCTGTCTGATGTGTATTCGAATACAGCAAGCTGTATTCGAATACAGACATGCTGTTTTGCCACTGACTTACTGTGTAGTCGAATACAGACTGCTGTAGTCGAATACAGACATGCTGTTTTGCCACTGACTTACTGTGTAGTCGAATACAGACTGTTGTAGTCGAATACTGACATGTTGTTTTGCTGTTGAATGCTGAAATAACCTTGTATTCGAATACAAAGATGCTGTAGTCGAATACAACAATGTTGTTTTGTTAAAAACTTCATTTTTCAACTTTGTTTATGCATGTTTGGCATATAGAAACCCTTTTAAGGTGTATGCTAAGTTGAAATGTTATTTTGTGCATTTAAAAACTTAAATGTTATGTGTTAACTGTTAATTTCGGTTGGTGACCCTTTACAGCTATTGTGGAAATCTGGGCTTTGCCCTCAGATGAGAGCCAGGATGATCCTACCGGTCCGTACCCTACGGATGGGAATGTAGATGGGAATGCTTGATTGGAGCTACGTTAGGAGGATCTCACGGGGCCCGTGGAGATCACTCAGGGTGTTTAGTTGTTTTGTAAAATGATCAGACTAGGTTGACACAGAGGGAACAAACATCTTTCTTTTGGGTTGCTTTTATTTTTAAACTGGAAGACTGTACCACTTTTGTTATGTAAATATTTTGAATTCATATTTTGAGAACTTTTTCCGCTGCTTGTAAATTATAATGACTTAATTATTTATCCAATGGTTTTACCTTATTTATTTCTCTGTTTTATTTTGATTTCTTTTGAAAAAAAAAATACACCCTCGCTTTGAAAAACGGGGTGTTACAAATATGTAGTTAATAAAGCTATAAATTAGGTTCAATGTATATGTAGTTAATTAGGTTGTAAATTAGATTATATATATGTATTTGAATGTAGTTAATTAGGCTGTAAATTACATAGCTACAGAGTTACATATATGTTAATAAAGTTACAAAGTTCTGTTTTTTGTCTACTGATTGTGTGAATTGATTGTGAACTGATTTTGGATCAAAATAATTTTGGACAAAAAGATAAAAGACAGCGATTTCTAAAAAAAATGCCATAAAAAGCTAAAAGCGCTTTTCAAAAATTTAATTTACAACGTTAAAAAAAAAGCACATTTTACAGCGCTTTTTTGAAAAAGCGCTATAACATGTGCATTGGGTGGACATTTTACAATGCTTTTTTGAACAAGCGTTATAAAATATGCACCTATAATTCATATGTTGGGTGTACATTTTACAGCGCTTTTTCAAAAGAGCGCTGTAAAATATACACCCAAAAGCGCTGTAAAATGCAGACCCATGATTCATATATTTGGTGTGCATTTTACAACGCTTATTTGAAAAAACGATGTAAAATGCACACCAAATATATGAATTATGGGTGTGCGTTTTACAACGCTTTTTCAAAAAAGCGCTGTAAAAGGCGCACCCAATATATGAATTATGGGTGTGCATTTTACAGCGCTTTTTCAAATAAGCGTTGTAAAATATGCATAATAGTGCATATTATGTGCGCATTTTACAGCGCTTTTTTGAAAAAACGCTGTAAAATGGGCATAACAAGCGCGCATTATATCTACATGTTTTATACCGCTTTTTTAAAAGCGTTGTTGTATCTTTTACACGCTCGATTCCACAACACTTTTTTTAAAAAAGTTTTGTAAATGGATTAAAAAAAAAGCGCTGTAAAATTTTATTTTTCGCGTAGTGCTAGTAGAATTGGATTTTTGTCCGGATCACGGAAAACACTAGGAACCTTGAAGACATTTGAAGTAAAGTAGTTATGGCCAACATAAGCTAAGATTGCATCTATCAAGCGAATATATGTTGAAGCAATAAAAAAAAACGTTTAAGGTATACATTTTGTATAGCTTTGCAAATGAAGGACGATATATGTTAATCAAAAGAAGCAGATGTAGGTTATAATATCTCCCTTTAACATAAATAGTTGATAATAATTTTTATTTTTTATTTATTTATTAGTATACAATTATAATTTGTAATAATAATAATAATAAAGAATCAAAGAAAGAAAAGAAGTGGGAAAATTACTAAAATAAGGGAGAAAAAGAAGAAAACAAAAAGAGGGAGAGGAAGAAAGGGTAAGAGAGAGAAGAAGAAAGAGTGAGAGAGAGAAGAATAGAAAGAGAAAAAAAACATTGACAAAACAAAAAAAGACAAAGGAAAAGTGCAATTTTTACTAGAAGTCAAGATAAAAAGAGTTGAGAGTATCATCATCTTTTTAATTCTTTTGGAAATCAAGAGGTGAGTTTCCCTTTTTCTATTTCCCTTTCATGCATGTATGGGATAATGTTTGTCATAGGTTAGGGATTTGAGGTTTAAGAGTTTGAAATGAAGAAAATGCTTTTTGAATTTTATTTTTGGTTAGATTTAAGGGTTTTGAAATAGATAGTTAAAATAATTTATGCATGTGAAGTTCTATGACTGAAATTAAAAATATATTATTGTAGAATTGAGTTTCCTTTATGACATGAAATTATGCTCTTTTGATGTGTTTGAAATTAAAGACCATGAGTTTCACTATTGTGAGAAATTAGTTTGAGTAAATTGACATTGTGATGCTGATTTGATCTATTCATTGTTGATTTATTCATAATTTGTAGCATTATTGTTTGCAAAGATTGTTAGAAAATTAGGGTGATTGAATGGGTGTTGTTAACTTAAAATTTGCATGACATATGTGTGATATTTTGGTCATAACGTTTTCTCTAGACCTTATTTAGAATGATTGTTAGTTTTCTGAAAAATATACTCAATTACATTCAAATTGAGTGCAAACTTTGTGATGTTTGATTTAGTACTGATGCTTTAAAATGGATTATAGGTTAGACCAGAGTTGTTGTCCTATTTTTCTGTCCTTGTGCATTATTTTGATAAATTTCAAGAACTAGGGGCTTATTTTGAAAAATAAAATAAAATTTTATCTATAAACTAGACATCATAATCTTTCCAAAGAATGCTCATTTACTCAATTCTGATACTTATAAATTCCTGTCAGTTGACTCTGCACTTAAACTCAGTTTTTCATTGTTATAACATAAATTTGGGGTTGTTTTGGAGAAAATATATCTTTAGCAGGTTCCCTTGAATTTCATTTTACATTATGTGTGTGTGTGTGTGTGTTCAATCTTCCCAAAATAAAGTTACTAACATGAAGATGACATTAGTAAAACTAATGTAGTCTTTATGACATGTTTGTTAGGTAGAGTTTAGGTCACTAGATTACTCACGTCTAATGGCTTAAATACTTAGAAAGAGTCAAAATTGTACATAGAAGAGAAACTCATAAGATATATATATCTTTGAATTAAAACGTCAATTGATTTGGTTTCATTCCTTGGAACCCACGCAAATATAATCTCATTCCACGTTATTTAAATGTTTTATAGGGAAAAAGGCTTAGATCAAGAGCTGGAGAAATGAAGCATATGAGTTTATGCTATAGTTTGTGTTGGAACATAAGTATGTTATTGTGTAAATTTAAAAATTTATTGAAGTCCCACATTGGAAAGAAATATTTTTTGTACATTTAAGTGGAAAGAAATATGTTTTTAAAATTCAAGTCGCACATTGGAAATAAATATTTTTGAAATCCCAAATTGAAAAACTCTAATATTTTGAATAGTTTCAAATCTATGCATACTAAAGTCCCACATTGGTTAGAAAATAAATGTGAGTTTACTTCCATCACTATATAATAAGTTTCAAACTATTGTGAAAAGTACACCAAAGTTGGATGTTTTTCCCAACTTTCTCTTTTCTTCCTCTTATATTTCACTCGCCTAATTTTTTAGCCACTTCTCCCCTTTCTTTCTGTCCCTTCGATTTTTAGAGCGGTTGTTATGTCGTAGTCCCTTCGGTTTTTTATAGCGGTTGTTATGTCGCAGTCATTTCGGTTTTTTTAGAGCAGTTGTTATGACGATCTCCCTTCGGTTTTTTTTTGAGCGGTTGTTATGCCACTATCCCTTTATTTTTTGAGCGGTTGTTATGCCGTAGTCCTTTGGTTTTCTAAAGCGGTTGTAATGCTGTAGTCCATTTGTTTTTAGATCGATTGTAATACCGTAGTTATGAGTGGTCGTAATACCATATTGCGAATGACATTAATCGTCATATTGAGAGTGGTTTTAACCGCCATATTGAAGGTGATGCGAATGACTTTAATCGTAATATTGAGAGTGGTTTTAACTTCCGTATTGAGGGTGTAATTCTAGAACGGTTTTCTATAGTGCAGTGGAACTCTGATATAGTGAATCTGAGCTGCATTATCTTGGGGACTTCATGGTTGATAGTCTGTCTTACACAATTTGGGCAGTGCCAAGAAACGTCTTAAAGAGAGCAACCTAGTCCACCACTCAACCCAATAATATCTTCGGTGGCATAAATTGTGATTTTTAAATAGTTTTCTTAAACTCAAAAACCAACAATTTTAAGACGTTTTCTTTCTATCATTTCAACAGAAGAGATTACTAGATTTGGTTATGTTGCCTCTGATTTCAGTAACTTGTTTTAGTTTGAAACAAACAGAAATTGATAAGAAAGCTGGAGAATTAACCCATTGAAAAATAATGAAAAGAACTTGCTAATAATTTGTATAACTACTACCGTTCCAGCAATACTGCTGGAGATATTTGAGATGCTTTGAATAAGTATGTAGTGAGCTACTACCCAGAGTATCAGATGACTGATGACAGATCTGTGGAGGCACACTCCCGTAAAATTCGGAAGATAACTCATGATATCATTTATTAAGGTACGTCACTCATGTCATATTTGAATTTAATATTAAAATTTAATATGTCTCTTAATATTTGAATGTTGAAATCAATAAAATGTCTCTTTTTGCATACATGTTGTATGATTTTAATTTTTGATATGATGTACTATGTGATGTGAACACATTAGATTTTAATATTTAATTTCAAAATTAAGTAACTTATGTTTAATTCCAAAGTTATTGTTAAATGATTTTGAAAAATTGGATTTTTGTAGTCAAGCTAAAATAATAAAGAGTTTGTAGTTAGAGAATCTAAGTCTTTAAATTTATTACACTTTGATATATGTGCACTTGATGAGACGTTAACAAGAAATGAAAAATAAAAATGAAACGTTTGACATGTTAAGAATCTTTGTAACTGAAGTTGAAAATCAATTTAGTAGAAAAATTAAAAGGTTCCAAGTATGATTCTAGTTTCTTTAAATATGTTTTATAAATTGTTTGGAATTATACATGGAAAAATTGCACCATGATTGCTTAAAGTAAAATGGTAAAGTTGAAAAAAAAGGGAATAGAACTCTTATTGAACTAGTTGCTGCTAGTATGCTTAACTATATTGTTGCATCTAATTGGTGTGTAGAAAATATATTGCTTATTTGTTATGTTTGAATAGAGTTCTTAAATCTAAAAACAAAACATCTCCTTATGATATAGTGAAAAAAAGACAATCGAACTTGTCTTGTTTTCAAACATGGGGTGGTCTAACTTATGTCAGAATCACCGATCTCGAGCGAATTAAACTCGCTAGTAGAGCCTATGAATGAGCATTTATTGGGTATGTGATAAATAACAAATCCTATAGGTTTAATGACCTAAATGCAAAAGTTATCATAGAGTCAAATGATGTTGACTTCTATAAAAATAAATTCCCTGTAAAATGGAGAAATAGTGGGGGCCGCGAACCAAGTTACGTTCCTGTTACAAGAAGCACTAGAAGCAGCAAACAAGGTGAAACAGAAACTTGAAGAAGTAAGAGAGTTAGATTTGCTAAAGATTATGGACAAGAATATATAGTCTATAATTTAGAAGAGGATCCTGTAAATCATAAAGAAGCTCTGTCATCATTTGATGCAGATCTTTGGAAAGAAGCTATAAACAATGAAATGGATTCTCTAGAGTCTAACAACACCTAGCATTTAGTAGAGTTGCTTCTTGGTTTTAAACCAATAGGTTGTAAATGGATTTTGAAAAAGAAACAAAAACCAAATGGATCTATTGATAAGTACAAGGCACACCTTGTAGTCAAAGGTTTTAGACAAAGAAAAAATATAGATTTCTTCGATACTTTCTCACCAGTCACTAGACTAACATCCATTAGGATGCTTATATCACTTGCGGCTATTCATAACCTGGTGATACTCCAGATAGATGTTAAAACAACATTTTTTAAATAGTGACTTGAGAAGAAATTTACATGGAACAACCTGAAGGTTTTGTTCATGAACAAGAAGACAACGTCTATAAGTTAGATAAATCTCCATATGGTCTGAAACAAGCTCCTAAGAAATGTCATAAAAAGTTTGATAACTTGATTAAATCAAATGAGTTTAAAGTGAACGAAAGTGACAAATGTATTTACTACAAATTTGAAAATGGCATTTGCACTATCATATGTCTCTGTGCAGACGACATACTCATAATCGATTCAAACATTCATGCCGTAAAATTGCGAAATCATAGTTGTGTAACAACTTTGATATGAAAGACCTCAGAAAAGCGAGTGTAATCCTTGGAATCAAGATTACTAGGTTAGAAAAGTTAATTTCTTTGGATCAATCTCACTGTGTTGAAAAAATCCTAAAGAAATATAATTACTTTGACTATAAACCTGCTTGCACACCATACGATCCTAGTGTGAAACTTTATAGGAACATTGGTGAATGTGTTAAACAAACTGAATATGCGAGCATCATTGACAGCCTCAAGTATGCCACTGATTGGACTAGGCTCGATATAGCCTATGTTGTGGGATTGTTGTGTAGGTTTAATAGTAGACTTAGTATGGAGCATTGGCATGCTATCGAAAGGGTCATGAGATACCTTAAAAGGACCATGAGCCTCAGATTACATTATCAAAGGTTTTCTGTCGTCCTTGAATGATACATCAATGCTGATTGGGACACCTTATCATATGACTCCAAAGCAACCACTAGCTATGTTTTTAGCATAGTTGGTGGTGCTATATCATGGAAATTGAAGAAACAGACGATATTGGCTCAATCTACTATGGAGTCTGAAATGATAGCACTAGCTACTGCTAGTGAAGAAGCAAGATGATTGAGATGCTTGCTAGTAGAGATCCCTCTATGGGAAAAACCATTGCCACATGCATTGATCCACTGTGATAGTACCACGACTATTGCAAAGATTGAAAATCGTTATTACAACGATAAGAGACAACCAATTCATCATAAGCACAACGTTGTTAGAGAGTTACTTTCTAAAAGAGTTTTTATAGTGGATTATGTATGCACTGATGAAAATTTAGCAGATCCTTTGATGAAAGGATTAGCTAGAGAGAAAGTCCTAAATACATCCAAAAGGATGTGACTAATGCCTATAGAGTCACTCATGATGGTAACCCAACGTAAAAGACTAGAGATCTAAAGAATTAAGTTCAATGGGTAATAACAAGTCGTGAAGTGATATAAGATGAACATGCTATTATAAATCTGAGAAGCGTGATTCCTGAAGCGATGATAGGATGAGGTAATAGAAACTCTTAATGAGATCTATACTCTACGTGGAGGGAGTACCTAGCTATAGGAGTAATATTGATAGACTCACCTATGTGAATGTGTAAGAGGGGTCGCTTCCTATGGAATTTCGAGGCAGAATTCCTAGAGCATTCACTATACTGGGATACACATGCAGGACCATTAATGCACGGGCTTTTGAGAATACACCCTACGAAAAGATTGTGTATGGGTTTGATGTCAGAGATAGAGTTCAAGACTACGAGTCACTCTTGTTGAATCTAAATCTTATTTACTATGCAAAGGTTTGTGTCAACAAACACCTTTGTTTATGCACGATCTTATAGAAGCGTTTAACGCTATTTTAGAAACATTTTTTTTAAATTCAAGTGGGGGAATGTTGGAACATAAGTATGTTATTATATGAATTTAAAAATTTATTGAAGTGGGGGATTGTTGGAACATAAGTATTTTTTGTAAATTTAAGTGGAAATAAACTTGTTTTTAAAATTCAAGGCCCACATTGGAAAGAAATCTTTTTGAAATCCCACATTGGAAAACTCTAATATTTTGAGTAGCTTCAAATCTATGCATACAAAAGTCCCACATTGGTTAGAAAATAAATTCGAGTTTACTTCCATCACTATATAATGAGCTTCAAACTATTGTGAAAAGTACACAAAAGTTGGATGCTTTTTCCAAGTTTCTCTTTTCTCCCTCTTATATTCTGCTCGCCTAATTTTCGAGCCACTTCTCCCCTTTCTTTCTGTCCCTTCGGTTTTTAGATCGGTTGTTATGCCACAGTCCCTTCGGTTATTTTTGAGCGGTTGTTATGTCGCAGTCCTTTCGGTTTTTTTTAGCGGTTGTTATGTCGCAGTCCCCTCGGTTTTTGTTGAGCGGTTGTTATGCCGCAGTCCCTTCGGTTTTTAGAGCGGTTGTAATTTCGTAGTCCATTTGTTTTTAGAGCGGTTGTAATGTCATAATTATGAGTGGTCGTAATACCATATTGCGATTGACATTAATCGTCATATAGAGTGGTTTTAACTACCATATTGAAGGTGATGCGAATGACTTTAATCTTCATATTGAGAGTGGCTTTAACTATCGTATTGAGGGTGTAATTCTAGAACAATTTTCTCTAGTGTAGTGGAACTCCGATACAGTGAATCTGGGCTGTTTTATCTTGGGGACTTCGTGAAACGTCTTAAAGAGAGCGACCTAGTCCGTGACTCAACCCAATAATATCTTCAGTGGCATAAATTGTGATACTTAAATAGTTTTCTTAAACTCAAAAACTAACTGTTTGCTTAAAATTTCTAGGAAATTATTTTGAGCATGGATGTAATATGTACTCCATATTTTTTGTCTTTCTTTATAGGATTAGTATGTGTATTAATATATTTGCATGACATTGTGTCAAGATTTGTATTAACCATCTCTTTTATTGAATTATGTTAATACTAAAATTATATTTTAGATAATTAACATATAGTATTACATAGGTAGTCAAGAGTGGGGGCTCGAGCACCTCTTAAGAATATTCCGTTAGAAATTTATAAAATATATCGTTAACACTTTTTTGAATTTATCTAATAATTCTATTTTTTTATTAGTATTCATATTTGAATATGTATGTATAACACCAATTAACTTTACGTCTGTCGTTCATGAAAATTAATTTGTTGTAGCGTTAGAGAGCTTGACACTATTCTTTTTTTAAAAAAAGAAACCACTGCCTCTCATTTATATCTATATTCACCTGTTACATTCTCAACCTTAAAATGGTCAAATCAAAATTCTTAATTTGTTTTTACAATAAAATTTTAACCAAATATTCATCTAAACAAAATAAAAGATATTTGTAGTTAACACAAAAACAAAAGACAAATGTCTCACAAGTCACAACCAAAATCTAAATCTAACTGTACGATATTTCATAAATTTACCAAAATCTAAATCTAACTGTATGATATTTCATAAATTTAAAGTATTAAACTCTATGCAAAAAAAATCACCAAAAAATCATATCTTCAACCATAAAATCGATAAAAACATCAATGAAGTGATATCGATGCATCGTCCATTGATAAACCATCGAGGTTATCATCATAACAAGGATGAGGACTATGAGGAGATTGACCTGCACTACAAGAAGCATCTCCTGACTCCAAAGCTATCATGCATCATTGAAATTCTTCCATTCTATTCTTGACATGTTTTGCACGTTCCTATGCTCTAGCAGCTCTCACATTTCCTGCAGCAGCCTCTGCACATGCTGTAGCAACCTCACGACGAAGTGTCCCAATATCTCGTTGTCCACATTCAGAGGTAACTCTGTCTCTCAAGTCAAGTGTGATGCACCATATTTAAGGTTTGCAACTAAGTGTCTCGTTCTGTAACACCTACCTCAAGACTTTACCCCCAGCCGCCTCTTTCCACAACTGAAGTCTATGTGAACCATCCACCTCTTGTACCTCACTTGTAGTGTCCTCACTGTTATTACTAATTTGAAATTAGATAATTCTAGAACCATGTAGAATAACATGTATGAATCTAAAGTGTTTTAATTACAAAAAAAAAATTGTGGGAAGCTCCTAGAAGTCACTATTAATTTGGAAGCTCCTAGAAGTCACTGTTAATTAGGAAGCTCCTAGAATGCGGTATTAATTAGGAAGCTCCTAGAAATGTGACTAGAGTTTTCTATTTGTACCTACAAATACCTACTTGTACTTGACATTAAGCATCAAGCAAATTGAGAGATTTTTTATTAGAAATACCTCCTTTCTCTAACAAAGTGGTATCCAGAGCTTGGTTGTGAGAGTTGAGAAATGGCGTCTCGTGATTACACTACTTTTCACTTTCCTCTTCTAAAGAAAGAGAATTATGAAAAATGGGGCTTTTGTATGAAAGCATTGCTTGGGTCTCAAGTTGTATGGGAGATTGTTGAAAAAGGCTATGATGAGCCACAAGATGAAGAGGCATTGTCTCAAGTAGCGAATGAGGCTTTGGCAAAAACAAGGAAGAAAGATCAACATGCTCTTACTCTCTCGTTCATCAATGTTTGGATGATTCTATGATTGAGAAGGTTGCCGATGCTACAAATTCAACGGAAGCTTGGAAGATTTTGGAAAAATCACTCCAAGGCATTGACAAGGTGAAGAAGATAAGACTTCAATCTCTAAGGGGAGATTTCGAAGCTTTGAAGATGAAGGATACCGAATCAATTTCAGATTATTGCTCAAGGGTGAAGACAATTGTTAATCAAATGAAGAGATATGGAGACAAGATAGAAGATGTTCGTGTAGCAGAGAAAATTCTTCGTTCCTTGACTCCTAAATTTGATTATGTGGTATGTGTTATTGAGGAATCAAAAGATCTTGACTCAATGTCCATTGAGGAATTAGAAGGTTCATTGCAAGCTCAAGAAGAAAGAATGAAGAAAAGACAAAAGGAGCCATTAGAGCAAGTTCTCAAGATCAAAGCTTCATTGAAGGATAACAGAGGATTCAATAGTCAAAATGGACATGGACGTGAACAAGGAAGAGGACGAGGACGTGGTCGTGGCCAAGGAGGAAGAGGAAGAGGTTTCAACCATGAATCAAACTATGAAGAAAGAAGTCACTCATCACCAAGAGTTCTTTGAAGAGAAAGAGGTTATGGCTATAATCAAAGTGAAAGGAGGTATGACAAATCTAAAGTTGAATGTTATAACTAAGTGTCTCGTTCCGTAACACCTACCTCAAGACTTTACCCCCAGCCGCCTCTTTCCACAACTGAAGTCTCTATGAACCATCCACCTCTTGTACGTCACTTGTAGTGCCCTCACCGGTCTGAGTCAGCTGAACAATGAGTCACATATATACATCATTGCTTATTGTTTAAAAGTACAAGTACACAACATATGAAACAATAACATATGGATAACAGAGATCACTCCAATCACCCAAAACATTACAAAAACTCAAGCCCAAAACAACAAGACACCAATGAACAAGTTATTAAACATAGGAATCAATATAGATGCATTCCTAACCAACCACACGACACAACCTTCCAAACAGAATTCAAGTCCACACCATATTTACCCGTCAAACATAACAGCCGCAATTCACCTCAGAACAGAACACACTAAAACGTAAATCGCAACAGCCACATTTCATAACAGCTTCTTGCAACTAAGAACTAACAATATACAGTTTATGATAATGAATTACGCAATACAAATGTGGATTGATGAATACATACCACCACATCTAGCGCATTGTCGTGATGAGCCTTACGGCCTGTAGTGAGTTGAAGTTGAGAGCTTCTTAAAATTCTCAGCTTCACAACAAACAAGAAGATCCTTCCATGCGTACGTCTTCCCCATCCATTTGGGTTTGACTATTTTTTTCCTTGCCTTTGTGAGATATGTCTTCTATTTCATTTTCATGAAAGAAATCCCATGAAACAAATTTATGAAAATAAACCATAAAAATAATAATTTCATATATAGGAGCATTCACTTAACAACCAAATCACCACAAATCAATTACATGTCTTACTTTAAATGAATCCCACCATATTTTTCGATCATCTTTAGTGACCTCATTATAGCAGAAGTAATTAGCCCATAACGCTTTCGAATAGTACGCCAAATTGAAACAGCGGTAACATTGCTAGGCGTTACTCCAAAACAAGATGGCCATAGTTTGTAGCTGCTACTAAAAATCATACAAAACAAACTGACCCATTGCTAGTAAATTTTTGGATTGTCTCTTTCTCAAGTTTTCAATGCTGCCAATATTTCATTAAATGAGTTTGGACCGTTGAAACTGTTAGTTTATCGAGTTGTTACTTAATTCAAGTGCAAGAAAACAGAAAAACGTAATCGTGATTGAACGGTAAGACCCCTTTATTGAAAAGATTGATAATGCTATTTATACATGAGTTGTTCTTATACACTCTATCTGCAATCTAACTATGATTGATTAGTTAGTTAGTTACTTCATTCAATTATTACTTCAAATACAAATTATCTAATAGAGATTCCAAATGGAGTAAGAGTAATATATTTCTAATTTTATATCTTCATCTCAAATTAAGTTTATCATTTCAAATGCAACATTATATTCGGGGTATAATTTATGCAAAATTGCCTTATCAACAAATCAAAGCCAATTAAAATTTCTACATGATTCTAGGTTTATTTAATTTCAAATTAGTAATAACATTATTCCCCTTAATTTGAAATTTTATTCTACATTCCAAGTCTTGCTCAAAGGCTTTGAAAATCTTCAACTTGTAACGGCTTTGTAAAAATATATGCAACTTGATTTTTAGTCTTCACATATTTAAGCTCAACTTTCTTGACAATGCATTCTCTAACGAAATGCTACCTTGTGTTTATGTGCTTAATGCGATCATGAAACACTGGATTCTTTGCAAGTGTTTGTCGACTTATTGTCTATACAAATATTAGTAGCTTCCTTTTGTGGTATATGAAGTTCCTTCAATAATCTCCTTAGCCAAATAGCATGACAAGTGCAAGATGTTGTTATTATATACTATGACTCATATGTTGAAAGTGTGACAATAGGTTGCTTCTTTGAGTTCCACGAAAAAGCATAGTCCTCCATGAAAAATAAAAAAATCATTAGTACTATTTCTATCATTAATATCTCTCGCAAAGTCACTATCACAATATCCAAAAAGTTTAAAATAATTAGAAGAATAGTAAAACAGTCCATAATCAAGTGTACCTTTAAGGTAGCGAAGTATCCTTTTAGGAACTTTCATGTGTGTAGTAGTAGGAGTTCCATGAAACGACTCACTACTTTAACCACATATAGAATGCTAGGTCTTGTACATGTTAAGTACCTTAGGCTTTCAACAAGACTTTTGAAAAAAGAATGGTCCACTTTTTGTCCATCTTCAAACTTTTATAACTTCAATCTGCTATTCATTGGTGTGTTTACCGGATTGCAATCAAGCATCTTAAATTTCTTCAATACTTCCTTCGCATAGTTTTCTCGTTAAATAAATCTATTTTCTTCCAATTGTTATACATCTAGACCTAGGTAGTATGACATGAGCTCGATATCAATCATCTCGAACTCAAGCGTCATGACCTTTTTGAACTCTTCAAACAAACTTGGATTGTTGCCAGTGAATTTAAGATCATCCACATAGAGACAAGCAATGAAAATATATCAATTATCACAAAATTTGACATAATGAGCATATTCATAGAGACAACGAGCAAACACATTGCCTTGGAAGTATTTGTCAGTTAGACTATTCCATGCTTTTGATGCTTGCTTTAATCCATACAACGCTCTCCTCAATCTCAAAACTTTATCTTTATGTCCATGAATCATGTTCCCCATTGGATGCTCAACATAAACCACTTCTTCAAGATAGCCATTTAGAAATGCTGATTTTACATCAAGTTGATAAAGTTTCCACTTATTTTGAGCTACTACAAACATTAACGAATAGTGTCCATGCGAGCAACTGTGCAAAAACTTCTTCATAGTCAACTCCATATTTTTGTTTTTGGCCTTTGACAACAAGTCTTGCTTTATATTTTTCAATATCTACATTAACATTCTTTTTAGTCTTGTACACCTATTTGACTCCAATTACTTCATGGTCTTTTAGAAGAGCTGATAATTCCCAAGTGTTATTTTTCAAAATTGATTTGATCTCCTCATTCATGACTTGTCTCCGCATTTTATCTTTCACCATTTCTCCATAATTTAATGGTGCACTATCCTCTAAGAGACAATACAACTCTTTAAGGTCAAAAGTAATTTCAGTTGACCTTTCATAAATGTCTTCTATATCTTTCATCTTACTTGGTGTTTCGGTTGAACTTTCATTTAGAGAAGTAGGTGAAGGAGGAGGTGAATAAGGTGGAGTTGCATCTTGAACTGGTGTTGCGGCCTCTTGATCTTCTTCAAAATATGGAAGGAAATTGTAGTTTGTTTCTTCTGATCCTCACAATTCCATGTAGCATCTGCATCAAATTCAACTTCACAACTCATCACGCCTTATTGTTGTATTGGTTGTACAACTTATAACCTTTAGAATGCGGACCATAGCCAATAGACAAGTTTGATGCTTCAATCATCAAGTTTGGATCTTTCTCTTTGTGGCACATGGGCATATGCTATACTCCCAAAGAGACGCAAGTGATTAACACTAGGCATCCTTACATTTCATGCTTATAGAGGGTTTTGGTCTTTGACATTTGAAGTCGGAGAGTGATTTTCCAAATAGACCGCACAAGAAAGTGCTTCAACCCAAATCTCATTTGGAATCATTTTGGATTTCAGCATACATCTTACCATGTTCAGATCAGTTTTATTCTTTATCTCGGCTACTCCATTCAATTGCGCTGATCTTGGAACTGCCAACAGACGCCGAATTCCAGGAGTTGCTCATAATGCATTAAACTCCTTCGAAGTGAATTCAACTCCTCTATCATATCTCAAAGCTTTGATTTCATGACCATTCTCTTTCTCTACAAGAGTTTTGAAGTTCTTGAAAGCAACAAAAGCTTTTGATTTTTGCTTTAAGAAATAAATCCAAGTTATTCTACTAAATTCATCAATAAAGAGAATTAAATGTTTACTCTTACCAAATGAAGATGGATTGATTGGTCCACACAAGTAGGTATGCACAACTTGTAGTGGCTTAGTTGCTCTTGATGTGGCTTCTTTAGTGAAACTTTTTCTAGTTTGCTTGCCAAGAAGACAACCTTCACGAAATTGATTTTGATGATTGATTGAGGGCACCCCTGTCACCATAATCTTTTCTCCCATAATCTTAAGTGCACCAAAGTTCAAGTGGCCATACCTTATCTTCAAACATTTTGCTTCAATAGTTTTCAGGTTCAAGATAAACATTCTATTTATCGACATAAGAACCTTAGCAATTGAACAATTATTTTGATCTCTAAGCCAACGATGTTTATTTTTCACAAGAATTTCATATCAATTTTCAAGAAGTTGACCCAAACTCAAAATATTACTCTTTAATTTAGGCACATTGTATACAAAATAATTGTATACTATCGCTCCATCTTTTGAAGAGATTAGAATCGTACATTTGCCTTCAATTTTCACTTTTGATGAGTCTCCAAAGGAAAAAGTTCCATTCATCTTTTCATTAAGCTCCACAAATTTCTCACTTTCAAAGGTTGACGATTCCATCACTCCAATATTCTCAAAAGACAACAAAGTAGTTGTTCTGAAATATCTAAGAATGTGTCAGCCTGACAAAGCAATGGCCCTAGTGTGTTTGCCTTTGCCCTATGTTGAACATGTTTTTATGAAGAAATGGAAAAGAGTAGCTTTGTCTCTAAGTTTGAAGAAGAAGAGGAAGTCATAACCGTCGCCGATAAACACACAACAACTACTCTTCGGAGGAAGAAACGGAGGGTTAGTTCATACTTTAAGCGTACTATTCCTCTTCATGTCCCTGCACATGAGCCAACCCCTCCTTTTCTATCTCCCCAACCAACCAACATTGTTCCCCTTTCCTCTGATCATACACCCATCACACCTCCAATTTCTTACTCTGATACCTCACTGATATGTTTGAAGCTACCCTAGCTGAGCACTTTGCTTCACTCAAATACAAAACCCATCATATCCATCACAAGCCTCGTACATTCTCTCAAACACTTACCCCCTCCACTACCTTACCATCATCTTTTCCCTCCTCTACTACAATACATAATCCCACCTCATCACCTTCTCCACATGTTTCTCCCATCTAAGTATTGCATGTTCCACCTACTTTTGTCGACCTAGTCTCTAACACATCATCAAAAGACTCATCTGACCATTCCATCCCTACATTCCCCTATGATTTTACTACCTCCACCATCCCTTTGGCAATTGTTCCCTCCTCCTAATCAATTCCATCTCTCATCCCTGACCTCCAAACATTCCATACCTCCCTTATTAGCAAAATATCTCACCTCAGAAATCAAAATACTCAAAGTTTGGCTCCTAATGATGTATCAACCTAGTGGAATAAAGTCTTATCCTTTGTCACAATCTAGCTTCAGGAAAATATGGATCATGGTTTGCACATAGCTTCACAAAACTCTACATCTTTTAGATAAACAACTAAAATCATGTACTTATGGATGTTACAACTTCATAAAGTCAAGAGCAGTAAGTCTAGAAAGCTCCTAACATCTGCCTCCTCAAGCTCATCCAAAGGTTCCCCTTCTATTGATATCCTTCAAGCACCTTCAATGGTTTCTCTAGTCACATGATTTTAGCTTCAGGTGGTCATTGTAAGACCCATAATTTTTAAGTGTACTTTATGTATTTTGGTGTATTTTTGGTATTGAACTCGGAGGCTTTTTAGCCAAAGTTATTAATATTTTGGAGTTCATATAATCAAAAAGGTATTTTGATGCCCGATTAGAATTACTCGTCGATAAATAAAGTAAATTAACTGCCGCGAATCCTTTAGGAAGAATTTAATGCGTTATGGGTAAACTGGTAAAATTACTAAATATCTAGATTTGGAGATATTTGTTAAAAATAGTTAATATGTATATATAGAAAAGGAAAGGAAGGAATTGGGAAGAAAAGAAAGAGAGAGAAAAGAAAAAGAAAGAAAGGAAAAGAGAAGGAAAGAAACATTTTCCCTCCCTCTCCCTCCCTGCTCGCGTGAATCCCTTTTCTCCCTTCCTCCATTGTTGCTCGTTTTTGCTTTCTTTTCTTTCCTTTGAGTTCGAAATTGATAGTGGGTGATAGGACAAGGATTTCTCAACTTCACTCTTCCTCTTTGATTCGAAAACGGAGAAAAACGGTATTAGGGATTCAAACTCAAATCTCCCCGTTTCATCTAGATCTAAGCGTCGTTTCAAAAAGTGATAGAAGGGAAAGTTGCTCTCAACAACACTACGGTGCTAGTGAGCTATGTTTGGAAGCAGCGTTGCGAGGGGAGATTTTTACCGGATTTGCTTACGGTACCGAAATCGAATGAAAAAGCTAAAGTGAAGGTAAGGGCTCCTTCCAAACTTTTAGTTTGCATTTAGGGACTTACTTGTGGTTGTGTGGAAAAGAATTTGGTTAGGGTTAAAGTAAGGTTTTATGGAGAATGAATTTTAAACCCATTTATGTATGATTTTGAGTATATGAAACTTGTTGTGTTTGAGTGATGGATTATGTTGATTTGTGTTCGTTGTTTTGACGTATTCTAAATAGATAACTGATGAAATTTGAGTTTGTTTTGTGTGGTTTGTGTGGAAAATGATTTGGAATGAAGTAGGGATTGATTGTGAAAGTATGTGTGAGTTTGTTTTGTGTGGTTTGTGTGGAAAATGATTTGGAATGAAGTAGGGATTGATTGTGAAAGTTGGTTTTGTGTGGAATTTGAAAACCATTAAGTTAAACGAGTATTAAGAATGGGGAATCTCTTAATGTCTTGTTTACTTAATGTGAGTTTGTGAAAATCGTTTAAGTTAAATGAGAATTAAGAATGGGGAATCTCTTAATGTCTCGTTTACTTAATGTTGTTTTGAAAATCGTTTAAGTTAACTGGGCGTTAAGAATGGGGAATCTCTTAATGTCTTAGTTACTTAACGTTGCTTGAAAATCGTTTAAGTTAAATGGGCGTTAAGAATGGGGAATCTCTTAATGCCTTGGTTACTTAATGTTGTTTTGAAAACCATTAAGTTAAATGAGAATTAAGAATGGGGAATCTCTTAATGTCTTGTTTACTTAATCTGTGCTTGTGAAAATCGTTTAAGTTAACTGGGCGTTAAGAATGGGGAATCTCTTAATGTCTTGGTTACTTAATGTCGTTTTGAAAATCATTTAATTTAGCTGGGCGTTAAGAATGGGGAATCTCTTAATGTCTTAGTTACTTAATGTTTGTTTTTGAAAATGGTTTCAGTGAAATGAGTATTAAGAATGGGGAATCTCTTAATGACTTGTTTACTGAATGTTTTGTTGTGAAAATCGTTAAGTTAAATGAGTATTGAGAATGGGGAATCTCTTGATATCTGCGTTTACTTAATGTAGTCGTAAAAATGATTTTCGTGGGGAAATGAATTGTTGTGTTTTGGCGTGAATTGTATATTAAATTCGTGAATATGTTTGAGTTTGTTCTGTGTGGGATTTGTAAACCATTAAGTTAAAAAAGTATTAAGAATGGGGAATCTCTTAATATCTTGTTTACTTAATGTGTGTTTGTTTGTTTGAAAATCGTTTAAGTTAACTGGGCGTTAAGAATGGGGAATCTCTTAATGTCTCGTTCACTTAATGTTTGTTTTTGGAAAACCATTAAGTTAAATGAGAATTAAGAATGGGGAATCTCTTAATGTCTTATTTACTTAATATTTGTTTTGAAAATCGTTTAAGTTAAATAAGTATTAAGAATGGGCAATCTCTTAAAGACTTATTTACTTAATGTTGTTTTGAAAATTGTTTAAGTTAACTGGGCGTTAAGAATGGGGAATCTCTTAATGTCTTGGTTACTTATTGTTTGTTATGGTAAATCGTGCTGACCTGTGATAGGTGGCACCTCGGTAAACTGTACTGACCCGTGATAGGTGGTACGTTTACGATTTACGTTTGGTAAGTTGTGTTGACCCGTGATAGGTGGCACCTCGGTAAGCAGTGCTGACCTGTGATAGGTGGTACCCTTACGACTTACGTTTTGTCGTTTGGTAAATCGTGCTGACCCGGGATAGGTGGCACCTCGGTAAACAGTACTAACCCGTGATAGGTGGTACGTTTACGATTTACGTTTGGTAAGTTGTGCTGACCCGTGATAGGTTGCACCTCGGTAAGCAGTACTGACCCGTGATAGGTGGTACCCTTACGACTTACGCTTTTTATTTTGGTAAATTGTGCTGACCCGTGATAGGTGGCACCTCGGTAAACAGTACTGACCCGTGATAGGTGGTACGTTTACGATTTACGTTTGGTAAGTTGTGCTGACCCGTGATAGGTGGCACCTCGGTAAACAGTACTGACCCGTGATAGGTGGTACGTTTACGACTTACGTTTCTTGGTGAATTGTGTTTGTCCGTGAGAGACTGCACAGGTGTTTGTCCGTGAGAGACTACACCCTGTTAAATTGTGAATTGTCGGTTCATTTTGTCCGTGTGGGTATTGTCTTATAAGTGTTAAGTGTTATGTTTTGAAATTTGGTGATAACATGTTTGATTGCAATACCATTTCGAAACTCATGATGTTGTAGTAATTGTGTTATAAGTGTTAAGTGTTATGTTTTGGAATTTGGTGATAACATGTTGATTGCAATACCATTTCAAACTCCTGATGTTGTAGTAATTGTGTCATAAGTGTTAAATGTTATGTTTTTGGAATTTGGTGATAGCATGTTTAATTGCAATACTATTTCGAAACTCATGTTGTTGTAGCGATTGTGTTATCAGTGCTAAGTGTTAAGATTTGTGATTATGTATAAATGTGATTGAGTTTGTTTATGAATTTTTGAAAGAATACACAGGGAAATCGATTTACCCAATCGATTTGATGAGTTACAGGGGCCCTGTTTTTCACGAAATCGATTTACCCAATCGATTTTGTAATATGTTTTTCAAAACCGTTTAAGAAATCGATTTGCCAAATCGATTGGATTCATTACAAGGGCTCTGTCTCTCACGAAATCGATTTGCTCAATCGATTGGATTCATTACAGGGGCTCTGTCTCTCACGAAATCGATTTGCTCAATCGATTGGATTCAATACAGGGGCTCTGTCTGTCAATCGATTTACCCAATCGATTGATTTAAGTCCAGAATTCAGTTTTCACTCAAAACTTTCAGGAAATTGATTTCCCCGATCGATTAGCTCAGTGGGAAATCTTATTTTGAGTTTGATAATTGATTGCTCAATTGATTTATCAATGATTTGTTCTGTTATGTATTACTTGACGAATTGATAACTCTATTTGATGTCATTTACATTTGGCAAGCTTTACATGAACTTTTAGCATGTGGAAAAACCCATCTAATATGTATGATAAATTGAAAAGGTTAATTGTGCATTGAAAAGTAAATGTTATGTGTTAACTGTTAATTTCTGTTGGTGACCCTTTACAACTATTGTGGAAATCTGGGCTTTGCCCTCAGATGAGAATCAGGATGATCCTACCGGTACGTACCCTCCGGAAGGGAATGTGGATGGGAGTGCTTGATTGGAGCTACGTTAGGAGAATCTCACGGGGCGCGTGGAGATTACTCAAGGCGTATAGTTTTTTTTGGTTATGTATAGAATGATCAGACTAGGTTGTCACTCAGGACACATATGTCCTTCTTTTGGGCTACTTTTATTGTAAAGTTGAAAGGATGTACATGTACTATTGCTGACAGCAGGACATGCCTTGGATTTATATTTTGAAAAACTTTTCCGCTGCTTGTAAATTTTAATGACTTAGTTATATATCCAAAGGTTTTATTTTATTAATTTGCTCGGTTTTATTTATTTCCTTGTTGTATTTTTAATTTCTTTCGAAAAAAAAAATACACCCTCGCTTTGAAAAACGGGGTGTTACAGTCATCCCATAGATCATGATTTTCCCTTTAAAATGCCCTTTTTTTCACTGCTATAGGATCTGCAGATTCTGTCTCTACAAGCCTCTTTGGCCTTGTGTTGAATTCCTCTCAATTTGTTAAAAAGTATGATTTTGATTGTCTAGTTGCTAAGATTGATGCATTTATCGAAAAGACGATAAAGAATCAAGAGGATATTTAGAGTACCCTTAGTTTACTTCTAGCTAAGCTCCCTAATCCCACCCTTTAGTATTTTAATCCTTTTTTTTTCTTTTTCTTTCTTTCCTCTCTTTTTCTTTTTGTGAACTTTTGTCATTAAGCATATTGATACTCTTTTAGAATATATTTCATCTTATAAATTGGACATGCATATTCTAAGGGGAGTTTTGATGTAATGCATTATCACTACATTATCTCTCTATTTTCTATATCTCAAAAAGTTGTTCACAAAAATACATGTTTGTCATAACAAAAAAGCGGGAAATTATCGGTGCCAAGTTGATTTGAAGAAATATTCCCCTAACTTGTTTTAAGGATAACAAAATTGTTTGTGGGAACAACATAATGCTCTAATCTTGTGATTAAATGTGTAGGTTCAAGACAAAATATTTTCTTAATAAACTCTCGTCGTATACTCTGATAATGGGACAAAGTGAAAGATACAACACAACTTCTCCTCGCATAATTTCTGTAAGTCTATTATGCAAATAATGTTGCGTCTCAATTGCCTTTGGAAACAAAAAGCAACGCCATTGTTAAATTCTATTTGATGAACTTAACCAGGATTATCTTCCTCTACTTCTGATACACAAGTGTGACAACAATAATTTGCCTCTAATAAAAATGACAAGAGAGCAACTGCCTCTGATAATCACATCAAGCTTCTGATTATATGACTATGAGTTTTTATGTATCATTTGAAAAATTCAACACTCTGAAAGACTCGACGCTCTTAAAAAGTCAACACTCTGAAAAATGCAACGTTATGAAAAAGTCAACATTCCAAAGAATACTTATCAATTGCACTTCCTCTAATAATCATCTTGAATCAGCTACTTGTCTAAAGATCTTAAGACATGTTCTAATCATCGTACCATATGTTTCTCAACTATTTTAAACAAGATACAATGCATCGTTAACATATCAGATTTTGGAAAGTTTTTATGTCAAATCAATTCCACAAAGATATGATAGGAAACTTCGTGAAACTTCGTGAATTATGTTGTCTTCTTGCAATCAAGAATGTATGCATGTTGTTAATAAATCATTGAACTTTTGTTTAAGGGAAATTAGTCAATTGTGGGTTCATGTTTTATATGTAGACTTTCAATATTTAGAAAAGTTTGCATGATTTTAACTAAAGTTTCAAGTTTATTAAGTAAAGATTCAAGTCTTGAGTTAGAATTTCATTTTTTTTAAAGATCCCATGTTTCATGAATTAAAATACAATTTTTTTAATATATATATTGAAAGGAATCATACTATTTCAAAGAGTTAGAACTTTGAAATAAGAAAAAAAAAACATTTGTTGATATTATTTTTTGTGTGTGGTTATGTTGTTATGAGGTTAATACTTTGAACACTAAGTCTGTAAAAAAAGTTAAGAAAAATATTTCAAGACGTTTCAAATGATTATTAGTGAATTCTTTGAAAACATTAAAGGATGTTAATTTCTAGAAATACGATTTTATAAGTTGAAAGTGTGTATTGTGAATAATAGTAATATTAGTTCTTACTCGTTTTAAAATCTTTTAATAAAATATACTCTTAAGGGGCTAGGAGTGAGAAATAGTAGTAAGGTAGTTGAAGTCTTAAGGACTAATTTGATTAAGTCAAGCACTATTCGATTGAAGGTGTTGGTATGAGCAAGATTTTTGTTGTGTTTGATTGTGGTAGCAATAATTGTTGAAAAATCTATAGTCGAGGTTAGGGCTCCTTCAAAAAAAAATTCAAGCATACATCAAATAAGGAACCATACACAGTAAAATAATCCATAAAAACTGTAAGACACTTAATTTTAAATCCTAAATCATCCATTAAGCCAATTTTATATTTTATTACAGTATTAATATGTTTAATATATATATATATATATTATTTGCTATGAGATTTAATTTAAAATTATTGGTCGATGAATAATTTAATTATATTGCAAAAAATTTTATCTGTCAATTAAGTTGCGACGAGAATAGATAGTTTTATCAAAATAGACTAAGATGTGAGTGAAGTGATGTGTGTAAGAGTATTTAGATATTTGTTGGTTTGATTTTAATTAATATATATATATATATATATATATTATAAAGAAATGTGTATAGATATATATGAGTAGCAAGGCTAAGGAAAGGATAAAAAAAGAGGCAAAAACATTCTCGCTGCTCGTGAACGCATTCCTCCTTCTTTATTCCATTTCCTTTTTCTTTCTTTGGCTTCAAGAAAATCAAGTGTTCATGAAAGAAAAACATTTCCTTGCTACTCGACTTCTTCTTTTCATCTACTTTCTTCTTCTTTGATTCGAAAAAAAAAAAAGAAAAACAGTGTTGGTGATTTCAAAACCGTCAAACACAAACCTCAACATTTCTTCTAGGTCTAAGCTTTATTTCGTGAAGAGATAGAAGAGAAAATTTCTCACCTCCACGCTACGGTGCTAGTGAACCAACTTTGGAAGCGACATCGCGAGTAGAGTTTTTATTGGAATTAATCGTGATACCGTAATCGTTAGTTAAAGCTAACATTAAGGTAAGGGACCATTCCAAATTTCTAGTTTGCATATAGGACTCTATATGTGGATTGTGGAAGATGAATTTTAATGTGATTTATAAGTGTTTGTGGAAATTGAGTTTTGTGGTATTTTTGAAAATGTGGAGTTTTGAATTTGGTGATTTATGGTTGAAATTTGTGGAGATTAGATTTGGTGATTAATATTTGAAAATTATAGAGATTGAATATGGGTGATTTAAGTTGAATGAGGATAATTAAATTTAATTTGATTATGTGTTCATAAATGATGTTATGAATGTTTTATGTGTTTGGGGTATATTTGTGGAAAATGAATTTTAATTTAATTTATGTGTGAATTGGTGGAAAATGAATTTAGTTCAATTTATGTGTGGATTGATGAAAAATGAATTTAAGGTGACTTAAGTGTGGTTGAGGAAATTGTTTTGATGTGTTTGAGGGGTGATTTGTTGATCCGTTGTTGCACACGGGTCAAATACAATTGATAAAATGTAAATAGAGGTAATAACTCGAATCGTTACACAAGGACTTCTGATATAATAATAATAATAATTGATTTGAAAATTGAAATTAAAAAGGGTTTTTTAGATTTTTGATTTAACAAATGAGCAAAACGATTAATCCACTTATTCGAGTTTCAGACCTACCATAGATTCTATCAATGAGTTTAATTTTTAATTTGTGATTCTATTCTTATTTGTCTATAGAATTGATCAAACAAGCATAATCAATCCTATGTGAATTTGTTTTCTTTGATTGGATTAAGCATCACAATCATCAAAATATTACAATTAACGATCAAGCGTCGCAAAATTATAATTCAATTAAATTAGAAACCAAAACCAAATTATGTCAAATAAATTTTATCAATCCTATTGAAATTCAATTTAAGCAATCAAAATATCAATATAATCAAATAAACAATAATAGAATCATGAATAGAAATTGACACTGTAACCTGAATCTCAAGGTGTTGATGAAACTCTGAACTCTTGGATTAATCTTATAAAATTAGCATTCCCTGAAATTAAAATAACACTATTTATTTTTTGTAGCAATTTGAATCCTAATTTTTCCGTCATTAGAAAAGAAACAAAACTGCCAATATATAGTACTTGATATTGGACTTTAGGGTTTAAAAACAAGTGGCCCGCTAATTAAAATTATTACAAAAATCCAAATTATGAAATTTGCAATTTCGGCCCAGTAAAGTTTGGTATTGATCTTCCTTTCCAACACAAAAGTTGTAGCTCATATTTTTATCTTTCCAACGCTTGCTCATATGTGCCATTCCGATATCTAGAACTCAAGTTATGACCTACAGAGCGAGAAAGAGTCAAAATGTAATAATAAAATTAAAATGTAAATAATAAAATTATAATTCAAATTTGACCCAAAGTTTAGAAACAATCTAAAAATATTAATCTAAGCTATAAAGAGCTTCTAAAATACCAAACTAAAAAGCTAAAAACATGTGTTCAAATGCCATGATCAAATTCCCCCACACTTAAACTTTTGCACTCCGAGCAAAGCAATGCATGTGATTCCAAATATTCTTATGAATGCAAATTGGTGAGAGAGAAAAGTATTTCTAACTTAAGGCAATTATGAATAGTTTTGTTATCACAACCTAGGCAAACAAGAGGACATGTTAACTAAAATATGGATCATAAGTGATAGAGTCCTCCAGGGATATAATATTCTCTCAAAGTGTTTGGGCTATTGTTTACACTCAAAACACATCGTGAAAACTAGCACTACCATAGGCTTGACAAGCCTCTATAATCTATATTTGAAACACATGGAGATAATGATCAAAAGGTTTTTATTTAGGTTGTAACGTGGCCAAGGTAAGGGTGAGATATTCCTAAGGGTGAGTAATGATGAAGAGAGAAAAACTGCATTAAGTAACTCAATAAAACATCATTAACTTTTATTTTCATACTCGCTTTGTTCGTAACATAACCATTTTTTCTCAAATATATATATATTCGTTCTTTCTTTTTTCTTTCATTATTTTTCTTCTTTCATTTTTTTTTCATTAATCTCAAAATTAAACAAACAAGTTGAGCACCCCTACCCTTATGTAAGGAAAGACTCCTTTATCCCCCAAGATTGAGGCAGTTCATTGTTTTTCACTTTTAGGCTTGTAATGAGCTATATAACAAAAAAAAAGGGTAATTAGGCTCAAAGGGGCTTAAACAAATGGATAATTGTATGGTAGGCTTATTTGGCTGGTAGCTTAATTAGAAACTAATGCCTAAATCATTTCCATATATGCATGTGGACAAGAGTCAAGTCAAGTTCTGACATAACTAGCAATCATGAGTGAGATAACACACACAAAAAAATGGATGGAAAAATGTATTCCATTCATCATAAGGCTAACAAATCTCACCAAGGTTAATGACTTATCACAAATGATACATAATTTAGCAATTTAATCCAACTTATTTTACCAAGCGTGCAAAAATACTATCTAATCATGCCAATCCAAACAAACTCTCAACATTTACAACCATAAAATCTAATGAAAAGCATGCAATGCAATGTCTATCTTTTATTTATTTTATTTTTATATTTTTTATTTTTTATTATTTTTTTATTTTTATAATAATTAAAATCATAACAAATAGAATCCTAAATAATACCCCACACTTAAATTACACATTATCCTCAATGAAAGTAACAAGTATAAAATAAGAGTAAGGAAATGGAGCTCCCTATTTAAACTTCAATGTAGGTGGGCTTTTCCAAGGAGAGTTCTTCTATGGTAGAATCTTCAAGCACAAAGATCTCATCGAATAGCTTGCGGCATTGTCCATTTACTTTAAACATTTTTTCGGTGTTTTCACTTTTTATTTCCACTGCACCATGAGAAAAAATGTTAGTGACAACAAAAGGGCCAATCCACTTCGATCGAAGTTTCCCAACCATAATTTTCAAACGGAAGTTGAACAATAAAAATTTTTGGCCAATGGAAAATTTCTTCCTAGAAATTATCTTATCATGAAAGTACTTAGTTTTCTCGTTATAGATGTGAGAGTTCTCATAAGCTTCAAGTCTAAGCTCTTCAAGTTGTTGCAATTGAGGCTTTCTCTCCAAACCTGCTTTCTCAATCTCAAGGTTACAACTCTTGACCACCCAAAGAGCATCTTCAAGTCGGTGGCTCCAATCTTTCCTATTTGGCTACACCAACTTTTCTAAGATCTGTTTGATTTCCCTATTTGAGACTTCAGCTTTCCCATTAGTCTGGGGATGATAAGGTGCAGAAACTTTATGCGCAATCCCATACTTTCGAAGCAAAGCATCCATGGTGCGGTTGCAAAAATGAGTGCTTGATCAGTTAAGATGGCTCAGGGTATTCCAAACCTGCAAAAAATATTTGATCTAATAAAACCTGCAACAACTTTAGAATCATTAGTCCTAGTGGGTATTTCTTCCACCCACTTCAAAACAGAATCAACAACAAGTAAAATATAGATATAACCAAAAGATACAGGAAAAGAGCCCATAAAGTGAATGCCCCACTCGTCAAATACTTCACAGAAAAACACAGGTTGGTGAGGCATCTCACTCCTACAAGTGATTGATGTTCCTGCTATTGGCACTGTTCACAAGTTTTGTAAGTCTCAAAAGCATCTTTAAACAAAGTGGGCCAAAAGAAACCCGAGTCTAATACTTTTCTTGTTGTCCGTTGAGGACCAAAATGTCCTCCAGTTTGAGAGACGTGACAAAAATGAAGAATGGATTGAGCCACATATATGGATCATCCAACACATAGTATTTGGAACCACTTTTAAGTTTGTGTATTTGTGTTGGGGATGCATCTGTAGGAAAGACTCCAACAACTAGGTAATCAACTAAATCAATAACCCAAGGAGTTACCTCACGCAACTATAGCAGTTGCTCTTCAGGGAGGTCATCTTGAATGGGGATGGGGTCCTCATCCATTTCTATTTTGCTCAAATGATCTGTCACCAAATTTTCAACTCCTCTCTTATCTTTAATCTCTAAATCAAATTCTTGGAGTAACAACATCCACCAGATCAATCTTGGTTTTGCTTCTAGTTTCTTCAACAAGAACTTCAAAGCTGCATGGTCAGTAAAAACAACTACCTTCGAACCTAACAAATATGATCTAAACTTATCAAGTGCAAAAGCAATAGCTAAAAGTTCCTTTTCAGTTGTAGTCTAATTAGCCTGTGCAGAATCTAAAGTCCTAGAAACATAATAAATAACATGGGCAGCCTTACCAACCCTTTGTGCAAGGATTGCTCCCACGACATAGTTAGATGCATCACATAAATTTTTAAAAGGGAGGGTCCAATTGGGTGGCTGAATTGTGGGAGTAGAGGTTAGTGCTGCCTTTAAGAAATCAAATGCCTTCTTGAGTATGCTTTGTGAAATGTATGAAAAACTATTAGTGTTTAATGTGTATTAAAAGGGGATTCTTACAATAGCAACATTCACATAATGATTATTGTGAAAAGAGTTAGAGTATGATCATGCACTTGATAACTAGTGGTGATCGTGATCGGCACGGTGTTAGTGGTGACCGCGATGGGCCACGGGGTGGTTCCATGAGTTGATTGATTCACCTTATCCTTTCAAGGACTTTTGAGTCGTGTAGGTCTGTGATAGATTGCACTCTGGTAAATCATGTTGATCTGTGATATGTGGCACCTCGGTAATTAGTATTGGTCTGTGAGAGGCAATACATCTATGATTTACACCCCTCGATGAGGGTTTGGAAATTCTTGAATCATGTGCGCTGGCGTATAAACATTGTGTTAGGGTTCTTGGCACATGAATCCGGTTTCTTATGATATTATATATGTATATTCATGCTCTATTATTGTCTGTTATCATGCGATAACTACTAAGTGTTAATTGGTTATCTTCATGACATCATTGTTAATTTTGGTTAGTGACCCTTTACATTATTACAGAAATTGGACTTTGTCCTCAGATAATACCTTAATTCATTGTACCGAATATTATCCCGATGAAGTTATCACCGTTAGACTTCCCTACTTGGACATACAACCCCATCTTAAGCAAGACTACATATATGGGGAGTGTGGTGATGACTAGTAGGTGAGATGGGGCAGTATTTTATGTGGGGCTCAATTCACGAAAGGATCGACTATCCTGTACCCTCAAGGTTGATACTCGGAGCGAATTAAGCCTGGGCAGATGTAGAGGACACTTTAGTTAGGGGTGAGAAGGAGGCCATCATAGGTGTAGTTACTCCCACCGTAGGAGCAAGAGATGCAGTGCTTAGACCGAGGATTGATCAGAAGGATAAGGGGTCGATCTTAACGGGAGAAGATATTGTAGGACTGTCTAGGTTGGTCGGGAACCAGGATTTTGTTGATGTATCACTTATACCTTGGTTGGAGCCACCCCAGGTCGAGTCAAAGCTTTCACTTCTACGAAGATTCTTGTGCCGCTGAAACCATCTATTTCATGGGTGGCCCTAACCTATGAGAAGATTGATCCCTCTATGGATGATGAGAAGGAGGAACTTACATCGAGGAAAGATACTACATCAGAAGGAACTTGTATCGTGTGTGGAGGTCACTCTTGTTACTGTAGATGTTAGTGGATGATCAAAATAGTTTTTGTTGTATAGGGCGTTAATGTCTTTCTTTTGGTGGTTGTACTTATTTTCTTTTGGGACGATTGTATCCATGTTCCATTTTTTTGACGCCACCATGGGGGAATAACATTCTTAAAGCAACACTTTTGCATAAGTGTCTACTGCGAATAACAAGGGTTATGAGCGATGTTTAATTGATCTGATAGTCTGGTGTATTTATTAGTTGTATACTTTAGATTATTGTCACAAAAACTATCGTAGCTTGTTCGTATATATGATGTAATTATTTATAACGTTTGTCATTTTGTGTTACGACGTATTATTTTATGAAGTTGTTTTAAAAAAAATGCAGTGGCACAGTAAAAAACCAAGGTATTACATGCACAACCAGTGAAATTTGACCAGACTGGTAAGATATTTCATTCTCATTGTTGTTGACCTTTACATGACCCTACGTTTTGCGTCGATTGTCTCACACCAGTCACACATGTCTCTACACATTTCTAGATAAGAAATAAGATCAAAATAGTTGTATTCAACATTAATTTTATTAACTTAATTTAGATTAAAATTTGGCCCAAAATTACACACTAAAAAAAAAAAAGAAATAATAATAATAATAATAATAATAATAATAATAATCTAAAAGCAAATGCTTGTTTGCTAATTAAATATATAAAGAAGAAGATAGGAGGGGCAACCAAAGCCCATTTTGAAAAGTTAAAACAAATTTAAAAAAAAAAAAGTTAAATCTAATTGTAACTAAAAAGTAATAAAAATAAAAAACTAAAAGGAGAAGGAATTAATAGTAATAATATTCAACAAATAGTGATTAAGTCACAATCAATTCTTGGTATTTTACTTCTTTCGTAACCTACCTCAAAAAGATTATATAAATACTCTACACCAACACACACAAAAAGAGGAAGCATGAGAAAGAAGAAAAAAAAATTCACTACTATAAAAATTGATTTTAGAGTCGGTCAAAAAAGCTCACGGTAACAAGCTAAAAGTTGACGTTTATGTAGATTTTGCGTCGGTGTCGGGTCTAGGCTAAAACGGTCGAAACTAATTGATCATAGCATTTGGACACATGTTTCTAGCTTTTTAGTTTTGTATTTTTCAAGTTTTTTATAGCTTAGAATAATTTTTTAGCTTATTTCTAAACTTTGGGTCGAAATTTTATTATAATTTTATTATTTGCATTTTGACCCTTTCTCGCTCTGTAAGACCCATAATTTTAAATTATACTTTATCTATTTTAGTGTATTTTGGTATTGAACTCGGAGGCTTTTTAGCCAAAGTTATTAATATATTGAGAGTTTAAATGACTAAAAAGTTATTTTGATGCCCGATTAAAATTACTCGTCGATAAGTAAATTAAATTAACTGCGGTGAATCTTTTACGAAGAATTTAATTCTGGGGAGTTTTGTTAAAAATATCTCGAGTTGCGACTAGAGTAGATATTGTATATGTCAATCGAGTTGCGACTAGAGTAGATATTTTTATGAAATAGTTTGAGAGGTTATGGGTGAAATGGTAGTTTTGATAAATATACAGAGATTTGTTAGGTTATAATTAATATATATAAATCCATATATATGTTTGAAAGGAAAAGGAAGATAGAAAGAAAGGAAAGAGAAGAGGGAGAAAAGGAAATAGAAAGGAAAGAGAATAGAGGAAAGGAAAAAGACAGGAAAAAGAAAACAGAGGAAAGAAAACGTTTCCTTCGTTCCTTGCCTTCACGACACTTCTTCTTCAACCTTCTTCTTCTTTTTCTTTCATTTTCGTGGCTTCCTTTTGCTTCAAGAAAAGGAACCAAGGCTTGGTGGGTGAGAAGACAAGGATTTCTTGTTGGTTATTATGCCCTCTAATTATTAAAAACTTATATGATAGTCTAATTTCAGATTTTATAATCTAATTAATCTGGTTAACATATATAGTTTCCAAACAATGAAATTGATATCGAAACCAACGTGATCAAATACCCTGATACCAAAGTTCAATACCCTGATACCAAAGTTCAATAAATTTAAACAGCCAGCTATGATACCATAATGTGTTACTGAATTTGAATAGATTTGGGTAGAGTATGCTTGTGTTACTTAAAGGAATTATGAATGCTAAAATTCAGGGGGAGCTTTTAAATAATTGTATTAATGATGTTAAACCTTGGAATGTAAAACTCAAGTTAAAATTGAATGTTTGTCACTTAATCAAAAAGGGGGAGATTGTTAGACATAAGTCCACTTGATCATGATTTTGACATAATTAACAAACATACAATGTACATGCATCATCTGATAAAACTAACAGTTTGAATCGAGTAACATTTTTCGGAAAAACAGGCAAACACTATACACTTGGACAAAAGCTTGGAACGCAAGGAATCAAGCAAAATTGGAGGATGTGCTTAAGAAAGATGCAAATCAGTCTAGTGTTATTAGTGGTCATAGTAATTAATTAGTAGACTCATCACTATGGTTTTATACTTAAGTAGTTGCCAAAGTAAAACTGAAATCATAAAATAAGGAAATAAATCAATCAACTGATAAATCGATTGTCTGACACAGAACCAAAGTTTTTACTAAGTAAATCATTGGGAAATCGATTACTTAAAGCCCTTTAGTGAAACCTGAGTTCTGGGTTTAAACCATTCAATTGGACAATCGATTGGGACATCAATTGAGTAATCGATTTTGTAATTCACAGAACCGAGCTCTTATTAAAGTAATCGATTGGCAAATCGATTAGGAAAAAGTTTTTCATTAGGTATGAGTTCTGTGATCAGCCAAATCAATTGGACAATCAATTGAATTAAGTTTCTTAAACTGCAAGTTTTGTGGCAATCGAATAGGTAATCGATTGAAATAATGAATTACTTAATCACTCATCAGAAACATATTGCATAATCGATTGGTAAATCAATTTTGACAAAATAGCTGAGCTACTGTAACAAGCACAAGCGATTGGCAAATCGATTGAAGCAAAATGTCTGAGCCACTGTGACCAGCACAATCGATTGGCAAATCGATTGGAGTAAGAAGTCTGAGTCACTGTGACCAGCATAATTGATTGGCAAATCGATTGGAGTAAGATGTCTGAGTCACTGTGACCAGCACAATCGATTGGCAAATCGATTGGAGTAAAATGTCTAAGTCACTGTGATCAACTCAATCGATTGGCAAATCGATTAGGAAAAATGTTTGTGTTACAGGAAGAATTCAGCCCATTGGTAAATCGATTATGTTAATGTATGTGAATCGACTGAGTAATCGATTGTTTTGATCTCGTTGTTTGAACAAAACACTTATAATCAATTATTCAATCGATTCTGATATGAACTTAGTATCAGTTTCTGATTTGTGCATTAAAAGAATCGATTGGCAAATCGATTCATTCTTATATTTTCAAGATTCTAGAAAAACAAGAAACACGATAATCGATTAGGAAATCGATTACGCTGGTTTTAAACTTTTATAAAATCGATTGAGGCATCAATTTAACTAATGTTTTTCTGAACATATATAAATTGATTCAATCACATTTTCAAACATCCAATACATAACACTTGGAACAATTGTTCATTACACGTTTTCAAATACTGAGAGAAATAATTGTAACCACACACAAAAATACTCATTTGGCAAATTCTTGTTGTGTGAAATTCATATTGTGATTGAGTCACCATCATTAGTCCTCTTTTATCTTTTCTGTAAACACAATCTGTTAAGAAAGTTCTGGAAATGCAGTGGTGTAAAGTGGTGGCTATCTTTGTTGGTGCGTGCGTTCATCAAGAAGAAGTCTCATCTTGATCTCGTGAGGGTTTGGCGATTAGCTCTTAGGGATAAGGTGGCATTGTAATATAATCGAGTGAGTTGGATAGATAGGCCATGATTGAGCTGGAAAATCTGTAAAACGAACTCAAGTCAATTCTAGTGGAAAGGTTGAAATCTGGTTTAGATTTCAGGACTGGATGTAGGCTATCAAACTGATAGCCAAACCAGTATAAATCTTGGTGCACGATTTTCTAACCTTTTCTCTTTATTTTAATATTGCATGAATGCTTAATCTTGAATGTTTGTATTGATAAATTTCTGTCTTGATTAATTTGTTGAATAAGCAATGTATACGTACCCTTATATTGATAGTACATGCAATTGTGAATCTTTGTTTATGAATAAATTCTGTAAATGGTCATTGTTAACCTGATTGATAATCTTGTAAAATTTGTAAAGACATTTTACTTATTTTTTTAGTAAATAGAGGCCATAAATTTCTAACAAAAAACACACCTATTGGATGCGCAAGATTGGTTTAAATCCTTGCTTGGAAAACTATAAGCCTATGGAGGACGAAAATTACCTATATGTTGTTTAATATGCCCTCTAATTATTAAAAACTTATATGACAATCTAATTATAGATTTTACAAGCTAATAAATCTAGTTAACATATACAGTTTTCAAGCAATGAAATTTATATCAAAACCAACGTGATCAATATTAATTTCGATTTCAACAGATACGTATACAGGGTCTTAGCAATATAAAGATTCACATACAAACATTTAGTAAATCAATCAATACAATTTAAACTGAATTCGGCTATCGCATGCAATCAAGATTAATCATACAATCATACAATGCAAAATGGAAATAAAGAGTAAGGGCTAGAAAGTAGTGAACCGCGATTTTTATATTGGTTCAGCTGTCTGTTTTACGGCCTACGTCCAGTCCTAAGATCAACCCAGTCTTAGCATTTTCCAATAGAATCTTGTAGAGTTGTTTTACAGATGTTCCAGCGCTTCCCGCCTATCAATCTGAAAACTCTCTCCCTATTCTATTTTTCACCCACTGTATCCCAGAGTTCTTCTACAAACTCTTCCAAGATCACAACAAAGCTTCTTCTTGATCAGCCCTCTCAACACAGAAGATAACTACCAGTTTTACTACTGGATTTTTCACAGTTCTTTGTTTACAGAATCTTTGTTACAGAAAATCTAAAAAGAGATATACATAATTTGTCTCAAGCGGTCTTCTTCTTTAGTTCTTTTTCTCAAGCAAACTTTTTCAGGTCTCTATTGATCATGAAGAATGGTTGATTCGGGTCTAAAAAAGTAATATCACGGGTTATTCAAAATGTGCAAAGTCTATCTGTGTGTGTTCTGAGAAGAAGTGATTGAAAACATTTATATAGTTTCTGAAAACAACATATAAATCGATTTACCAATTGATTTATTAATACAGTAAAACAGGCTCAATCGATTTCCCAATCGATTATCGTGAATCTTGTTTTTCTTGAATCTTGAAACTACATAAACTAATCGATTACCTAATCGATTATTTTTATGCACCTTACAAAAAATTATGTGCAGTTCATAATGGAATCGATTGTCTAATCGATTACAGATGTTTTGTTCCAACAACGAGATCAAAACAATCGATTACTCAGTCGATTAATTAATTCACATAAGTGATTCATTAAGTCACATAATCGATTTGGCCATAGGCTAAGCTTCCTCTGTGACTTAAAATTTTGTTCCAATCGATTTGCCAATCGATTTGGATTATTACAGGGTGTTAGCTCATTTCAAGCAAATCGTTGTGCCAATCGATTTCACTGGTCACATGGACTCATTGGTTTTTCATCCAATCGATTTGCTGATCGATTTGGCTTATTCCAGGGACTTAGCTTATTTAAAGCCAATCGGTGTGCCAATCGATTAGGAGCTATGTTTTTGAAAAGTGATTTTCCAGTTGGTTCATTCAATCGATTGCCTAATCGATTGATACCAAACCTGTTACAAAAGTAATTTGATTCAATAGATTGTCCAATCGATTGTATTTGTCACAGACCATGTTCCTTTTGAAACTTTATTTTCACAATCGATTTGACAATCAATTAGCTTAATAAACCACTTGGCTCTGTGACTTGCACAATCGATTTGTCAATCAATTTTTACAATCAGCTTTAGTCTTTGTGATTTGAACAATCGATTTGTCTATTATCATAGCATGCTGTTATTAGGGTTAGAGCTTAACAACAAAGACAATTTTAGCACTACATGCAGTATCAGAGTTAACAACAACAAAAAAGGTAGCACTACAAGCAGTATCAGAGTTATCATGATCAAAATTATCATGCATAAGCAATGCTAATTTAATTAGTCATCAGAGCAGCAATTTGCTAATTTTGCAGTTGCAGTAGTAGCATATAAAATTAATTTCAGTGCAGAAGCAACACAAAATTTAACACAAGTTAAAAATTCTTTAAAAATTCTCTCCCCCTTTGTCATTTAATGCAAAAAGTAGTAAAAGGAGAGAGAGCAGCAGCAATAACAAAATATTTTCTCCCCCTATGTCAGTAAACATTAGCACTGGTGATTTAGGCTTCAGGGTATAAAAAAATATAGCAGTCTATGGTGTCAAAGTAAACAAATACCAGGGTATCAGAGCAAAAAGAATGCAGATTAAACAGATTATGGCAGTAGATCATTGGACAATTGAATAAACGCGCTCAGTTGTCATATATTGAAGACAATAGTACAACAATAACAAAACATTACATCACAACAAAGAACCTAAAATCCTAAGCACCTAAACTAGGTTGTTCCTCACTATTAGCTAAGGGAGAGGTAGAGACCGCTGTATTACCCTTAGCAGGTGTCTCCTCAACGTGAGGTTCAAAACTATCTAGGGTAGTGGGATAATGTTCCTCTGTTGCTGGCCGGCCTATATTCGCCATATCTTCAAAAGATATCTTGATGCCTAAATGTAATTGTATTGCATCAACATCCTGAACAACTGAGGTCAGAGATGCCTGGAGTGTCTTCAAAGTGGCTTCAATTCGAGCATTTGAAGCTTGCATCTTAGCTTTGTGAGCCGCCTGAGCTTCCATAAACTCCAGTAGCTTAGCTAAGTACTCAGGAGGGGCTGCCACTGACTCAACAGCTTGTTGTGTACTAGGCTGAATAGGTTTAGCATTTGGTTGAGGCCTTATCCAGATACCATTCACCCTTTTCAATTGCATTTGATTGACAATTGATTCACCAAATGTTAGGGTGGTTTTTGAAGATTCTTCATTGACAAGTGACACTTTGAAATGTCTCAGAATCTTTGTAATCAGCTAGGGGTAGGGAAGCACCAGCTTGCCCTGTGCAGCTTCCATCATGTGCTTGAGCACAATTCATGTCCAGCTCATCTTGAGCTCTTTGGACAGACCCCACAACAGCAGTATGTTCAGCTTCTGGACGACAGCATGGTTTCTGGACCGGGGTACCAGCATCTGGGTCAAAGTGTACATGAGCATCCAATGATAGACCTTCATTTGACCAATCGGGAATGAAATAGTTTCCACGAACACGTCGACCATCAGGTCCTGTACAGCAGTGTGTCGATCAAACGAAGCTTCCCAGCCTTGATCATCAGCATTTGCTTCATCACTGCCATCCAGTGATTTTCCATGAAATGGGAGTACAGACATTGTTGAGAAATCCTCAAATGTCATGGATATCTTCTTCCCTTTAACTTCAGCCTTGAAACCCGAATCAGTGAGCTTGAAGGTGGAATAGAATGCTCTAATTAACTTAGGATAAGTGTCAAGTGAGGAGGAGAGAAAGTTTTCCAGACCATGAAACCTCAAATGGTCTTGGAAAGTAAATCCATCTAAGTCACAATAGGTGAAATCCAGAGTCCTAGCCTCATGGATTTTTCTTTTTAGAAAGTTAGGTGGGATAACAGATTCTTCAGCTTTATCTTTTGAGGAGGGACCTTTCTTTGAAGGAGGAGAAGAAACCGTTTTCTTCTTTTTCTGAGTAACTTCCTTCATAGCATCTGCCATGAGCTTCTCAGTAGGAGGGTCTTTCCGTTTCATGGATTTCCCATGATCAACAGCTATTGCCTTTCCCTTGTCCTTTGCTTGGATTTTGTGGGTAGGAATAGAAGTTCTTTTGGAAGTAGGAGGTGGAGATGGAGTTCTTCCACTTGATGATGAAGAGGGGGAAGGAGATTTGTATGATGTTTGTTTGACGCGAGCCATGTGCAAGAATACTGAGATTTGGAAGTATCAATGGAATAGAGATAATTTAGCGGGTTGAAGGTTCTGAGAAAGAGCAGAGATTTTGAGCGTGAAATCGAGAAATATTAAGACACAATCGATTTAGGGCTTGCAAGAAGTGCTGAGAATCGACTGGTAACTGTTCCTTTTAAACCTTCAGACGCGTCAATCGATTGGTCAATCGATTGGTCAATCGATTATGTTACCATTGCTTGGGAATGGTAATCGATTGGGTCATAATTACCTCCCAACGACTAGTAAAAATCTGGCAATGGTCATATTGTGAATCGATTCCCAAATCGATTGCCTTTATTTACTCAATCGATGTCCAAATTGATTGCCATCTTAGTTCAGGAACTTCCATATCAGTTTAGGAACTTGCTCATCTCAGCATCGATTAGTAAATCCATTCATTTGAGTTCAAATTACAAAAATTTTGAATCAATCGTTTTCCCAATCGATGCTCGTGTTAGAGTCTAAAAAAACTTCAACTTTTATGTTTGGGGCTAAAGTAATCGATTTAGCAATCGATTTTTTAAACTATATGCCAAGTTAGGAATCGATTATCCAGTCGATTGGTATGGGAAATGTTAAGGCATATAAAGCTTCCAGGGATAAACAAATCGATTAGTCAATCGATTATCGTGTTTCTATTTTGACAAATTAGACACTGTATGGTATAAATCGATTGTCCAACTCGATTTTATAAAGCCAATTTTCTATGTATTCACTTGATAATCGATGTTTCAATCGATTTGACACAGAAATCAAATTTCACTAGGATCTATGATTCCCAGTTTCAACCTAATATGATGGAAGCTTTCATTTGGTAAAGCCATGGTGAAAATGTCAGCTAATTGATTAGCTGTATTAACATGCTCAAGCTTTATATTCCCAATTTGAAATTGGTCCTTAATAAAGTATTGCCTAATCTATATATGCTTGGTTCTAGAATGCATCACTGGATTCTTAGTGATGCTTATTGCACTTGTGTTATCACACATGATAGGAACAGTCCCTAGATCAACATCAAAATCATATAGGTGTTGTTTCATCTAGAGGATCTGGGCATAGTAGCTTCCACCTGCAATGTATTCAGCCTCAGCTATTGATAGTGCAATGCTAGTTTATTTCTTGCTAAACCAAGACACAAGGGAGTTTCCTAGTAAGTGACAAGTACCAGAGGTACTTTTCCTATCTAGTTTGCATCCTGCAAAGTCTGAATCGGAATATCCAACTAATGTACAAGTAGATCCCTTAGGACCCCACAAGCCTAGACTTTTAGTTCTTGCAAGATATCTGAATATCCTCTTTACTGCATTAAGGTGAAACTCTTTTGGATTGGACTGGTATCTTGCACACATGCAAACACTGAACATGATGTCAGGCCTGCTTGCTGTAAGATAGAGCAGTGATCCAATCATCCTCCTAAATCTTGTTACATCTATAGGTTTGCCTTTCTCATCTATATCTAAGCGATTTCCTTGACTCATGGGAGTATCAATGGACTTAAGTTTATCAAAACTGAATTTCTTTAACAAATCATTGCAGTATTTAGTTTGACTAATGAAAATGCCTTGCTTGCTTTGGTTAATTTGAAATCCCAAGAAATAAGATAGTTCACCCATCATTGACATTTCAAATTTACCTTTCATTACCTTTTCAAAATCTTTGCACAATTTATTGTTTGTAGATCCAAAGATTATGTCATCAACATAAACTTCGACCAGCAAGATGTCATTTCCATTAGTTTTAATGAAAAGTGTCTTGTCAACATTTCCTCTTAAAAAGTTTTGTTGAATGAGGAAATTGTTGAGCTTGTTTCAACCCATAGAGGGCTTTTGATAGCTTGTAGACATGATTAGGAAAATTAGGATTTTCAAAACCAGGTGTTTGGCTAACAAAAACTTCCTCTTAGATATCACCATTGAGAAAGGAACTTTTCACATCCATTTCATAAAGTTTAAAGTCCATTATACATGCATAAGCAAGTAGGATTCTAATGGCTTCTAACCTAGCTACAGGGGCATATGTTTCATCAAAATCTATTCCTTCTACCTGATTATAACCCTTAGCTACTAGCCTAGCTTTGTTCCTAGTTATGACTCCATTTTCATCTAGTTTGTTCCTAAACACCCATCTCGTTCCTATGATGTGCTTATCTTCTGATTTAGGTACTAGGCTCCACACCTTGTTTCTCTCAAATTCGTTTAACTCCTCTTGCATAGATAGTATCGACTCACTATCTAATAGAGCCTCCTTAATGTTTTTGGGTTCAATCTGAGATACAAAGGTTGTATAATTGCAGAACTGTCTAAGGTTCTTCCTAGTTGCAACCCTATTATGTTATCTATGGGGTGATTCTTATTGAACTTCCATTCCCTAGGTAAATCATCAGTCCTTATGGGTTCAACACAGTCAGTATCAGTTGGAGGAATGGTTTCAGTTGGTTCTAATTGTTCAGATTCTACAACTTCATCCAAAAAAGCATCAACCATAGGAGAAGTACTGTTCAAGTTTTCAGCAAATAGTTCATCAAATTTTACATGTACTGTCTCTTCTATGGTTTTTGTTCTTTTGTTGTAGATTTTATAGGCATTGCTAGTTTGGGAGTAGCCTACAAATATACCCTCATCTGCTTTAGAATCAAACTTACCTAGATGTTCTTTGCCATTGTTTAAAACAAACCATTTACACCCAAATACTCTAAAGTAAGAAATGTTTGGTTTTCTAACCTTGTACAACTCATAGGGAGTTTTTCTAAGCAGGGGCCTAATTAGAACACTATTGACAACATGTGTGGCTGTACTAATAGCATCTGCCCAAAAATACTTAGGAAGGTTTGAGTCTTTAATCATTGTTCTAGCTAACTCTTCTAAAGACCGATTCTTCCTTTCTACAACTCCATTTTGTTGAGGAGTTTTAGGGCTAAATACATATGATGAATGCCATTCTGTTCACAATAGGTATTAAAGGAATCATTTTGGAATTCACCTCCATGATCACTTTTACTGGATATTATTTTCTGATTTGTCTCATTTAGAACTAAGATAGAAAACATTTTGAAAACTGAGAAAGCCTCACTCTTGTGAGTTAGAAAATAAGTCCAAGTGAACCTAGAATAATCATTTATCAATACATATCCATACAGGTTTCCTCCAAAGCTTCTCACTTGAGAAGGACCAAAGAGGTCCATGTGTATTAACTACAAAACCCTATTGGTTTTAACCATATCTATTGGTGGAAACGACGATTTAACTAGCTTACTTTTCTCACATGAATCACAAAGCCTATCCTTAGTAAATTTCTTGTTAGGGAGTCCTATAACTAGCTGTTTACTAACAAGCTTATTTAGATGATCTACATGAATATGCGCTATACATTTATGCCATAACCAAGTTTCATCTGAATTAGATAACAAACAGTAGATATTACTAGGCAAAGAATGAAAATCTAGCATATAAATGTTATTAATTCTTGCACCTACTAATTTCATATCTTTGTTATCCTTATGCTCAATTAAACAAGATTTAGTTGAAAAACTTACCAAGAACCCTTTATCGCACAATTGAATTATACTTAGAAGATTGTGTTTTAATCCTTCTACATACAAGACACTGTTGATCACAGCAGTTGACTCACTGCCAATGTCACCAATACCACAAATCTTACCCTTATTGTTGTCACCGTATTTAACAAATCCTCCATCCTTTAAAGTTAGAGACAAGAATTTAGACTTGTCTCCTATCATGTGCTTTGAGCACCCACTATCTAGGTACCATTGGTGCCTATTGGATGTCAAGCACACCTGCAACACAAAATCAAAATTTGGTTTTACGTACCCAATATAAATTGGGTCCTGGGGGGTTAGTTTCAACTGTTTGTGTCTTTGCTACCCAAATTTGTTTCCATCCTCTGTTGCTAGTCTTTTCAATTTACAATTAGACACAAAATGTCCCTTTCTACAACATAAGTTACATGAGCCAGCAAAGGATGAATGTGAATTTGGTTTAGTAAAGATGTCATACATATTCATTGATCTAACAAATTTCTGACTATGTTTGACATTCCTGTTTTGCATATAACCAATTCCACTTCTAGTTTTGTTCTTTTTAACATGCATATATGGTTTATATCCAAGTCCTGATCTTTCATTAACATGTCTCTGGTTGCTAAGTATGATATTCAGTTTATTTTTACTACTACAAAAACTCACTAAGTCAGACTTTAATGATGCAACAGTTTTTTCAAGTTCAATGCATCGTGCAGATTTATCATGCGAGTCCTTTTTCAATTGTTCATACAAGTCGTCAACTTCCTTATGATCATTTTCATTTGTTCATGCATCATACATTGTTGTTCAAGTATTTTCTTTGTACTTATTAACTGCTTAACAGACTTAACATATTCCTCATGTAGTTCATTGAATGCTTCATGCAGTTCATCATAGGAAAAGTTATATTGAGAACTTACCTCACTTTCTGATTTAGAATCTATGTTTGCCATAAGGCACATATTTGCTTCTTATGCTTCTGAAGATGTAGAGGATTCTTCGTTGTCGTTCCATGCAATATATGCTTTTCTGGTTTTAGGAGCAGGTTCCTTGCCTTTAGCCTTTGCATTCCTATTTTTGTTTTGCAATTTGTAACACTCAGGCTTTATATGACCTATTTTTCCACACTCATAACAGGTTATTGTCTTGCTGTCATTCGTCTTAGAACTTGATGGCTTTCTGAACTTGTTGTCCTTCTTTTTCAGAAACTTTTTGAACTTTTTGACAAGTAAACCCATTTCAGCTCTCTTGTTCAGACTTTGATTGAGTTTGAACTTTTAGTGATAAGCCTTTTGTTTTCTTCTCAGTTTGTTCTGTCTCTTTCAGCCTATGTAATTGCATTTCATGTTCTCTTAATTTTCCAAACAACATAGCTATTGCCATACAGCCAAGATCTTTGGATTCTGCTATGGCAGTAATCTTTGGTTGCCATTCTCTTGTCAAGCATCTCATGACTTTGCTGATCTATTGTTCATTGTCAATTTCCTTGCCAAGTGCATTCAGGTTGTTGACAATATGTGTAAATCTCGTTTGCATGTCATTGACTGATTCGTCTTTCTTCATATTGAATAGTTCGTACTCATGCATTAATGTGTTTATTCTGGCCCTTTTCACATCAGTAGTTCCTTCATGAGTCTGTTGAAGAGTGTCCCACATCTTCTTGGCTGTCTTACAATTTGAAACCTTCAAAAATTCATCAGCTGACAATGCAGATATAATAATATTTTTTGCCTTAGCATTATATCCTACCTTCTTCTTATCATCCTCAGACTAGTCAGATCTGGGTTTAGGGATTAGTGAAACACCAGTCCCAGCTATTTGTAGCTATGTATGGTCCATTTTCTACAACATCTAGAATATCAATACCACTAGCTTCTAAAAATATTAACATCCTATGTTTCCAGTACATATAGGCCACCCCATTGAAAGCAGGGGGCCTAGCCTACGAAGCACCCTCTCCAAGGAATTCAACTGAGGACATTTTCTTTAAAGAATTTATCTAAAAAGCCAAGCTCTTGATGCCACTTGTTGTTTATTATGCCCTCTAATTATTAAAAACTTATATGAGAGTCTAATTTTAGATTTTATAATCTAATTAATCTGGTTAACATATACAGTTTCCAAGCAATGAAATTAATATCAAAACCAACATGATCAATATTAATTTCAATTTCAACAGATATGAATTTAAGGTCTTAGCAATGTAAAGATTCACATACAAACATTTAGTAAATCAATCAATAAAATTTAAACAGAATTCGGCAATCGCATGCAATCAAGATTAATCATACAATCGTACAATGCAAAATGGAAATAAATAGTAAGGGATAGAAAGTAGTGCACCGCGATTTTTATATTGGTTCAGCCATCTATCTGACGGCCTACGTCCAGTCCCGAAATTGAACGATTTCGGCCTTTTCAAATAGTATCTTGTAGAGTTGTTTTACTGATGTTCCAGCGCTCCCCGCCTATCAATCTTAAAACTCTCTCCCTATTCTATTTTTCACCCACTGTATCCCAGAGTTCTTCTACAAACTCTTCTAAGATCACAGCAAAGCTTCTTCTTGATCAGCCCTCTCAACACAGAAGATAACTACCAGTTTTACTATTGGATATTTCACAGTTCTTTGTTTACAGAATCTTTGTTACAGAAAATCAAAAAAGAGATATACAGAATTTGTCTCAAGTAGTCTTTTTCAAGTCTCTATTGATCATGAAGAATAGTTGATTCGGGTTTGAAAAAGTAATATCACAAGTTATTCAAAATGTGAGAAAAAGATGTTCAAACGTTTGTGCAAAGTCTATCTGTGTGTGTTCTGAGAAGAAGTGATTGAAAATGTTTATATAGTTTCTGAAAAACAACATATAAATCGATTTACCAATCGATTTATTAATACAGTAAAACAGGCTCAATCGATTATCCAATCGATTATCGCAAATCTTGTTTTTCTTGAATCTTGAAACTACATAAACTAATCGATTACCTAATTGATTATTTTAATGCACCTTACAGAAAATTATGTGCAGGTCATAATGGAATCGGTTGCCTAATCAATTACAGATGTATTGTTCCAACAACGAGATCAAAACAATCGATTACTCCGTCGATTCATTAATTCACATAAGCGATTCATTAAGTCACATTATCGATTTGGCCATAGGCTAGGCTTCCTCTGTGACATAAAATTTTGTTCCAATCGATTTGGATTATTATAGGGAGTTAGCTCATTTAAAGCAAATCGTTGTGCCAATCGATTTCACTGGTCACAGGGACTCAGTGGTTTTTCATCCAATCGATTTGCTAATCGATTTGGCTTATTCTAGGGACTTAGCTTATTTCAAGCCAATCGGTGAGCCAATCGATTAGGTGCTATGTTTCTGAAAAGTGATTTTCCAAATGGTTCATTCAATCGATTGCCTAATCGATTGATACCAAACCTGTTACAAAAGTAATTTGATTTAATAGATTGTCCAATCGATTGTGTTTGTCACAGACCATGTTTCTTTTGAAACTTTATTTTCACAATCGATTTGACAATCAATTAGCTTAATAAAGCACTTGGCTCTGTGACATGCACATTCGATTTGTCAATCGATTTTTACAATATGCTCTAGTCTTTGTGATTTAAACAATCGATTTGCCAATCGATTAGATTGCTAAATGGCTTGCCTCTGACTTGCACAATTTTTATCAATGATTGTGCCAATCGATTGCCTAATCGATTGTTTAATCACAGGCTACACATTTTTATACAACCCCTTTACAGAATCGATTTGCTCAGTAAATATTCCAACTTTTGTTGATTCCTTGAGTTCCAAGCTATTGTCTCAAGTGTTTAGGGTTGAGTTGTTGTTCCTGAAATCATACTCAGTTAAAATGGTAGATTTATCAAGTGATGTATGAACATTGTATGTTTGTTAATTATGTCATAATTATGATTAAGGGGACTTAAGTCCAACATTTCTCAACTTCACTCTTCCTCTTTGATTTGAAAACGAAGAAAAACGGTGTTAGGGATTTTCAAACCGTCAAACGCAAACCTTCACGTTTCATCTAGACCTAAGCTTCGTTTCGCAATGAGATAGAAGGGAAAGTTGCTCACCTCCATGCTACGGTGCTAGTGAACTAACTTCCGAAGCGACGTCGCGAGCGGAGATTTTACCGGAATTACTCGCGGTACCATAATCGCTCGTTAAAGCTAACGTTAAGGTAAGGGCTCCTTCCAAATGAATTTAATACTTTTATGGGTGAACTTCTAATGTTGGGTTTTCGTGATATTGATGAGTGTTTCGTGGAAATTGAATTTAACTCATTTATGTATGATTTTGAGGAAATCAAATTTGATGTGTTTGAGTAGTGGGTTGTGATGATTTGTGTTTGTCGTATTTGACGTGTTTATAATGAATACTTATAAATTTTGAGATGTGTATGTAAGGATTTTGTGGAAAAATGAACTGATGTGATTTAGTGTGAATTATGGATTGAAATTGAGAATATGTCTGAGTATGCTCTGTGGGGAATTTGAAAGTCATTAGAGTTAAACGAGTATTAAAAATGGGGAATCTTTTAATATCTTTGTATACTTAATTATTGTCGTGAAAATTGTTAGAGTTAAATGAGTATTAAAAATGGGGAATCTTTCAATATCTGCATTTACTTAACGATTGTCGTGGATAGAGTCAGAGTATGATCATGCATTTCATTTTTGGTAAATCGTGCTGACCCGTGATAGGTGGCACCTTGGCAAATAGTACTTCGGCCTATGATAGGCGGTACATTTACGATTTATGTTTTATTTAGTAAATCATGCTGACCCGTAATAGGTGGCACCTCGGTAAACAATACTGGTCTGTGATAGGCGGTACGTTTATGATTTACGCTTTTTAGTAAATCGTGCTGACCCGTGATAGGTGGCACCTCGGTAATTTAGTACTTCGGCCTGTGATAGGCGGTACAATTATGATTTACGGCCCTTCGAGGAGGGTTTTGGTTTGGAATTCAGAGTCCATGCATTTTGGCATATAAGCATTGCATTAGGGTGCTTGGCACACGAGTCGTGTTTGATTCAAGATTATGATTGAGTGTTTGAACTCAAGTTGTCGTGGTGATTGTGCTATAATTGCTAAGTGTTATGTTTTGGAATTGTGTGTGAGTGTGATTGATTGCAAAACCATTTCGAACTTAAGTTGTCGTTGTAATTGGGTTATAATTGCCAAGTGTGGATGCTTTGGAATTGTGTGATAGTGTGTTTGATTGCAAAACTATTTCGAAACTCAAGATGTCGTGGTGATTGTGTTATAATTGCTAAGTGTTATGTTTTGGAATTGTGTGTAATTGTGATTGATTTAGTTTATGTAGTTTTAGAAAAACTTCAGAAAAATCGATTTCCCAATCGATTCTGTTAAAATGTAATACCAGCTTAATCAACTGCCTAATCGATTAGTACGTTTCTTGTTTTCTTTAATCTTGAAAATATATTGAACAAATCGATTTGTCAATCGATTTGGCTTGTTAGAGTAGCTCAACTATTTATCAAAATCGATTTGCCAATCGATTTGGCTTTTACAGTAGATCAGCTATTTATTAAAATCGATGTGCCAATCGATTATGTAAAATGTTTCTCAAAACCATTTAAGAAATCGATTTCCCAATCGATTAATTCAGCAAAATCTTTGTTCTGTGAATCACAAAATCGATTTCTGAATGGATGTGCAAATCGATTATCCAATCGATTGATTTAAACCCAGAATACAGATTTCACTAAAAACCTTTAAGAAATCGATTTACTTAGTAAAAACTTTCATTCTGATTCAGACAATCGATTGCCCAATTGATTCATCAACTGACTGGTCAGTTGATTTATTACTTGATTGATTGAAACCTTATTTTTGATTTCATTTTTACTTGGAAAGTATTATATGAATGTTTACATGCTAAGTTGAAAGGTTATTCTGTGCATTTAAAAACTTAAATATTATGTGTTAATTGTTAATTTCGGTTGGTGACCCTTTACAACTATTGTGGAAATCTGGGCTATGCCCTCAGATGAGAGTTAGGACAATCCTACCGGTTCGTACCCTATGGATGGGAATGTAGTTGGGAACACCTGACTGGTGCTATGTTCGGAGGATCTTTCGGGGCGTGTGAAGATCACTCGGGATGTATAGTTTTTTGTAGAATGATCAGATTAGGTTGACGTATAGGGACAAAATGTCTTTCTTTTGGGATGTGTTTATTTTTAATTTGGAAGACTGTACCTATACCAATATAGTCAGCTTGACATTTTATTTTCGATGGGTTCCATGTAAAACTTTTTGATGTGTAAATACTTTGGATTCGTATTTCAAAAACTATTCCGCTGCTTGTAAATTATGTTGACTTAATTGTCGTTGTGTTATGACTTAAATAATTATCTAAAGGTATTTCCTTATTTATTTCTTTGTTTTATGAATTTGTTTTAAAAAAAATACACTCTCGCTGTTAAAAATCGGGGTGTTGCAGGTCTAAGCTAAAAAGGGTCGAAGCTAATTGATCATAGCATTTGGACACATGTTTCTAGCTTTTTAGTTTTGTACTTTTTAAGTTTCATATAGCTTAGAATAATTTTTTAGCTTGTTTCTAAACTTTCGGTCGAAATTTTATTATAATTTTATTATTTGCATTTTGACTCTTTCTCGCTCTGTAGGCCATAACTTGAGCTCTGGATATCAGATTGGCATATACGAGTAGGCGTTGAAAAGTAAAAAATCAGAGCTACAACTTTTGTGTTGAAATAAAAGCCCATAAACGATCTTTACTAGGTCTAAATTATAGATTTCGTAATTTGGACTTTTGTAACGATTTTAAATAGCGAGCCACTTGTTTTTAAACTCTAAACCCTAAAGCTCAAAATCGAGTACTATATATTCGGAGTTTTCTTTCTTTTCTAGACATGAAATATTAGAATTTCGATTGCTAGAAGAAATAAACACTTTTTATTTTAATTTCATGGAAGGCTAATTTTATAAGATTAATCCACGAGTTCAGAGTTTCTTCACACCTTGAGATTCAGGTTGTAAAACAATTATGTTTTTTATGAATACACAGACCAAGGAAAGTGATCAAGTTGCAAGCTCAAAAAGAAGTCAAATAATCAAAGTCAACTATGATCAAATATGCTAGAAGTCTTATAATGTAAAGGTACATGATGCAATCTAAAATTCTTATATTTCAAATGCACATGAGAACCTTTCATTTTAGCATTTGCATCAAAAGAGTTTCAAAATGTTAAAATGCATGAACAATGTTTGAAAATGAAGTTTTTGACCAAAATCAATGTTGTATTCGAATACAAAATGTTGTAGAAAAATACAGACTCAAGTTAGTAGCTAAAATTGAACATTTGCATTCGACTACGAGACAGTGTATTCGAATATGATTGTTAAGTCTGTAGCTAAAATGGAACATCTATATTCAAATATGAGACAGTGTATTTGAATATGAGTGCTAATTCAGTAGCAAAATCTGCAGATTTGTATTCCACTACAACTTGGTGTAGCCGAATACAAAACTAAGTCAATGGCCAAATTCAAACATTTGCATTCGAATACAAGAATGTGTATTCGAATACAAGTTTCAAAATTCAAATAAAACTGAATTTTAAAAGCACGTGTATTCGACTACACACAAGTTGTAGTCGAATACAACTGAAAACAATGCAATTTTTCAATTCTTAAATGGTTCCAAATCATTGCATTTCTGCATCAAACCTCTAGGAACGATGGCCACTGATCTGAAGTGATGTCTATCGAGTATAAATACCCCATAACTTCAGTTCAAAGAAGATCAGTCCACTACCAAACCTTCAACGATTTTGAACAATTTTCTGAAATATTCTCAAAATTATTTTTCTGATATTTCAAGTACTTGTATTACATTTTCACATCATTGAGAAAGGTTCTCTAGTGTACTTAAAATATTATTGGTGTGCAAGAGGACTGGATGTACCCTTGGTCATAAAGGGAACTAGGATAATATCATTCTGTTCATTATTTTTCTGCAATTTATCTTTGCCATACACTATCTCACTACAAGAAAAACACCATTTTGTGGCCAACTTTATAAATATATTGTGGCCGAATAAAACCCTCACAAATTAGTGACCGAAAAAGCCCTCACAAATGCCAAAATTGAAATTGGTCTTTATTTGTGGCTGAAAAATCCCTCATAAATTTTTAAATATTTAACTGGATTTTGTGAGGGCTTTTACCGCCACAAAAAATCAATTTGTGAGGGCCAAATCCGTCACAAAGGACTGACGTGACCAGTGGCATTTGTGGCTGCAAAGGCCGCCACAAAGTAATGCGCACGTGGACTTTGTGGCTGCAAAGGCCGCCACAAAATTTTAAACCTACGTGGACTTTGTGGCTGCTTTGGCCGCCACAAAAGCTCAAGTTAACACTATATATATTTTTCTCCCCTCCTCCTTCATTTTTTCACATCCAACTTCTCTCTAAAATCTTATTCTAACTATTCTCTCCTCCTTCTCTCTACACAAAATATTATGTTATTAATTTAAATATTTTATTATTTAAATTAATCTTTAATTTAATTATTAATCTTTAATTTTAATTTAAATATTTTATTTTAAATTTTTAATTAAATTAAGATTAGTTTATTATATATTAAATTTAATTTATAATTACATTATATTTTAAATTTAATTTAAATTTAAATTTAATTATAATTTAAATTTTAATATTATATTTATATTAATTTGTTATATATAATATTATAATAAACTATTAATTTTGAATTTAAAAATTAATTTATTAAATACGTATTATTTTGTGGCGGCCTAAGCCCTCACAAAATATATTATTTTTTAATCAGGATGACATTTGTGGCGGCCAAAAGCCCTCACAAAGGAGGGAGGGAATTTGTGGCGGCTTGGGCCCTCACAAAGGTCCAATCAGAAAAATTCAGCCTGTCCTTTGTGGCGGCCTATGCCCTCACAAAGGCAGACTTTTGTGGCTGCAAAAGCCCTCACAAATGCCTGTCTTTTGTGACTGCAAAAGCCCTCACAAATGCCAACCTGTTTCTGACACTTTGTGGCTACAAAAGCCCTCACAAAATTTTGTGACCAGCTTCTTTGTGGCTGCCAAAAGCCCACACAAAATCCACCTTTGTGGCTGCTATTTGCCCTTTGTGAGGGCTTTTGGCCCTCACAAAATCCATCATTTTTTTGTAGTGTCTTAAATCATAAAAATCAGTCACTACATTTCTAAAACAAGAAAATTTCTAAACACCTAATTCAACCCCTCTTAGTTGCGCCTTTGTTCTTACAATTGGCATCAAAGCAGCTTCTTGTAATTTACTCCTCGATCCTTATTCATGGCTTCCACACAACCAGTTTTTTGATATGGTGGTAGTAGCAACAAATCATCATGCTTCGTTGGAGAACAATATGACTTTTGGAAGATATGCATGCAGGAATATCTTGAGGCACAAGGAGATAATATTTGGGATACAGTAGAAAATAGTCTCTATGTTCCAAAAACAGTCATCGACAATAAAGAATAAACAAAAATTAAAGCCTTATGGACAGATGATGACAAGACGAAAGTAATTTTTGATAAGAAGGCCAAAAACATGTTACAATCAGCACTTGGAATTGGATGAATTCTTCCATGTGTCACATTGCAAAACAGCTAAAGAAATAACGGATACACTTGAAGTAACACATGAAGGAACTATTGAGTTAAAACGTTCCGAACTCAACACATTATCTCAAGAATATGAATTATTTCGAATGCAGCCCATAGAATCCATTTCGGACTTATAGAAAAGATTTTCTCACCTTACCATCCATTTGTCGGCACTTGGAAAAAATTTCACTAATGATGAATTAAACCTCAAAGTTTTAAGATCATTAACCAGAGCTTGGAAACCAAAAGTAACAACAATTTCTGAAAAGAAAAGCTTATCAAAGATGTCTCTTTCTGTACTTTTCAGAAAACTTCAAGAACATAAAATCGAACTGAAACATTAGAAAAGAATGAATGTTAGGAAAAGAAAACCATGAACATTGCCTTGAAAGCAGAATCAAAAGAAGAAATCAATGAAAAGAATTCAGATGAAGATGAAAACATTACCTCCCTTGTAAAGAGATTTAGTAAGCTCCTTCAAAATGATAAAACTTATAAATTTGGAAAGAAAACGAAAACTTCGAAGGAAAAGGATGTCTCCACCTCAAATCAAAACTTCACTTGTTTTGATTGCCGCAAACAAAGACACATAAAGGCAGAATGTCCAAACACTATCAAGAAAAATGCTCACAAGAAGAAAGAATCCAAAAAGGCCTGTATAGCATGGGAGGACAATGAAGTCAGCTCATCCTCGAATTCAGAAAGTGACGAATGCACAAATGTCGCCTTGATGGCATCACGTTAATCTGATGAAGAAGAAGAGGTTAGTAACAAAGACTCTCCACATCATAATGAACTAATGGTGAATTAATTATTGAATATAATAATGCTCAAAAGGCAATTAAATAACTACTTATGGAATGTAAAAATCTGTTTAAAAAAGTCTCAACTCAAAACAGACAAATTTCATATCTTCAAGAGAAAATTGACACTATGGAAAAGGATTCTAAAAAATGAAAATAGAATTTAACATGCAATAAGTGTAAATCTCTTTCTTTCAAATTGTCCAATTAAATAGAGTAATTGAAAGATATGAAACAAGTTGGATTGAAAAAACTTTTAAATATGGAAAGATCTTCAAATGACAAAAGTGGTCTTGGTTACTCAAAATTTGATAAACCAAGCATAAATAAAACTATCTTTGTTAAAGAAAGTGACAAATCCAAAGAGAAAGTTATAATTATGCAAAGAGATAATCATTTTAAGGAGAAAATTATTCAAAAGAAATCTCATATACATACGTATAGAGATAAATATACTCCTACATGCTTTTATTGTGGTCTAAATGGCCACACACCTAATGATTGTCATTTTAGAAACTTCGGGGTTCTAAATGGGCATTATGTGTGGGTCAAGAAAAGTACTAATACAAGGTATTGATATTTTGTAAGTAACTTCTCTTCAACATCACTTGATATGTTGATAAAATTTATTCTTTGATGTTTATGTGTTTTATAAATATGAACATGTGCTTTACATGTTGTCTTTTTAGGGAAAATTTCATTTAAAAACAAAATTTTGATATCGTAGCCGAATACACATTGTATGAATTTGAATACATGTTTCTAGCAAATCTTGTATTTGAATATAACAAGTGTGTAGTCTAATACAGATTCATGATTTTCCCTATATAGTACTTGTGTGCTTGGATTGTGTTTTTCTATTGTTCTTCCTTCTTTTTGTTCATGTCAAAAGGGGGAGAAATTGGTATTTTGTTGTTGTTAAAAAACTTTTATAGGTCTTCAAAATCTTTAAAACATGATGGCATGAACACAAAATCAAATGGGGATTAAGCATGTATTACAGGGGAGAAAAATTAAAATGATCAAACACTTTGAAATCTCACCAACAACAAGGTTTTGTCATTACCAAAAAGGGGGAGGATGTAAAATACTTATGTTTTTGATGAAGACAAAGACCAAGGAAAGTGATCAACTTGCAAGCTCAAAAAGAAGTCAAATTATAACTTGACCTCTGGATATCAGATTGGCGCATATGAGCAGGCATTGGAAAGTTAAAAATTAGAGCTACAACTTTTGTGTTGGAATAAAAGCCCATTGACGACCTTTTCTAGGTCTAAATTGCAGATTTCGTAATTTGGACTTTTGAATAATTTTGAATTGTGGGCCACTTGATGATGCATGACTAGGACAAGTTCTGTAAATCTGCATTCTCTTGAATAATAAATAGATACGACAACATGATGCAAAATATGGTTGATGCGAATAATAGAACCTTAAGACAACTTGTTGCACCTAATGTCAATTATAATGCATTGTGTATCACATATCCTGAAGTTATTGTACCATTTGAACTTAAATCTGGTTTAATACACTTGCTTCCAAAGTTTAATGGTCTTGCAAGTGAGGATCCCCACAAGCACTTGAAAGAATTCCATGTTGTGTGTTCTACCATTAAGCCTTAAGGAGTCATAGAAGACCACACTAAGCTGAGAGTTTTCCCATTTTCATTCCAACATGTTGCCAAGGACTGGTTATACTTCCTTCAACTAGGTTATGTTACAAATTGGAATGATCTCAAGATATTGTTTCTAGAAAAATTCTTCCCTGTCTCACAAGTTGCTTCAATCAGAAAAGAAATATGTGGCATTAGACAGATTGACAGAGAATCATCACATGAGTATTGGGAGAGATTCAAAAAATTAGTGTCGAGTTGTCCTCATCACCATATTTCTTAACAACTGTTCATCCAATATTTTTATGAAGGCTTACTACTTATGGATAGAAGCATTTTGGATGCTGCTAGTGGAGGAGCACTTGTCTATAAGACCCAAGAAGAAGCAAAGGCTTTGATTGAGAATATGTCCTTGAATTCCCAGCAGTTTACAACTAGAAGCAATTCAACAGTGTTGGCAAGGGGTGTGAATGAAATTCAAGCTTCTTTCCACAAGAATTTACAAGGCAGACTTTATGAGCTTACATCTTTAGTAAAAAATTGGCAATGGGTAAAACCCAAGAAGTGGTTTGTGGTATTTGCACTTCTCCATAACATCCTTCATATTCATGTCCTACATTGCAAGAAAATCCAATTGCTTATGCTCCTCAAGCATATGCAGCAAATATATACAATCCTCAAGCCAACTGTGATTTGTCATCTAACAGGTACAATCCTGTTTGGAGAAACCATCCCAACCTGAGATGGGGGTATTCATCTGCACAACAACAATCTAGGCAACTGTAGCAGCAAAATAATCCATAACAACAAAACAATGCACCTTCATTAGAGGACCTCGTTAAGAAGATGACCGACTAGAATCTCTAATTTCAACAAAGAACAAATTCTACCATTCAAATTTTAGAAACAAAGATTGGCCAGCTAGCCACTTCAATTAACCAATTGTAGACTCAGGAGTCAAACAAATTGTCTGGACATTCAGTACTCAATCCAAATGCTCCCAATGTCAGTGCAATTACATTGAGGTATGAGAAAACTATTGAAATACCAAAGTTACCTAAAAGTGTTGTGAAAAATTACAAGTTTGTTGAGGACAACACTTTGGTACCTGAAACTGTTGATGTTGACAAAAATATATCACTTCCTTTTCCTCAAAGGGTAGTGAAGACTAAGAAAATGGACTAAAATTCAAATTTATAAATAATATAGAGTCCATTGGAGTAATGTTACAATCAATAACTGAAAAGTCAACTAAACGTAAAATACTTAATGTAAATAGCTTTAATTTTTTTTTTCTTCTTTTTGTGCACCTGCTCAATTATATTTTTACATCTTATAAAATAATTGATACTTAAGAAACATCAAAATACTTAATGTTTTAACTTAAAGTCATTGCATTGATAAGATAACAAACGCACCATAAAATATTATTTTTTCTCAAACTACAAAATAATAACAGTATAAAATAACAACATAACAAAGTCACCTATTACATATTTGTCAATCAAGGGCTACAAAAAAAACGCATAACTATAAGATCAAGGTTTGTCTAGTGATAGCTCAATCAAATCATCATCATAATGAGGATGCGATGAAGGATGACTTGCACTAAATGATCCACTAGTTGATTAACGCTGCAAAACAACAATTTTATCTACAAAAAATTACTTTAATGGACCAAAATCATTCTCTAACTTTTTTGAATGCTCCCTAGCTTCTTCGGCGACCTTGGTAGCCACTTGAGTTTAGGCCACTGCATCCCGAGCAATTTGTTCAACTCTAATTCTAGGTTCCTTCTCCGGTTCAAAAGACATTCCATTCATACAATTAGAAGGATTATGAGATTGCTGTGTAAGCGGTATACACCCATGTTAGAGGTTAACAAACAAGTCTCCCGTACCATAAACTCCACCATGAGTGCGAGCCTTGCAGATTTTGTCCATAACTTAAGTACTGTCGCTCCATCTACCTCTTTAGCACTATCCCCACTTGTTTTTCCAAGTTGTGTTTGTACTTCCTCCAAAAAAATTTAAATGTTCCCTAATCAATGGAAAAAATTAATAAGGTAATATATGATCCAATTTCTAATATAAATTAAACAAACAAGTCAAGATATAGATAACGTACTAACTTACACCAATACATGTATAATAAAGGAATTGCTCTTCTAAGACTCTTGGTGTTAATAAGATCATATTCTTTTTTGGTTGATTTGTATTATAAAGAATTTGTATAAAGAATTTAGCGAAATAAAGAACTACATAGGTATATTGTGTGCGACTATCGACCCAAGTGCCATTTTTCCTCGTGTGGGTTGTCAAAAATAACCCATTGGGGAGTAAATCTCTTTTAAGGTTATTGCTCTACAAATAAAATCAAGATTATTGGACCACAAATAAAATCATCATATGAATATGTAGACATTTCATAATTTGTCAAATTAACTTAGATCATAACTCACAAGTAGATATAATAACATCAAATTGTATTAATCTTAGGTAAATGTGAATTTAATGCATATTTGCTCAAGTGCAACATCAATATAAGCCTTGCGGCCTGAGGTTTGGACAGCTTCGCCTCTTTCTGAAGCTCGATTGGGCTTATTATGGTTGAAGATGTTCTTGAACGATATACCTTCCTAATATGCTTGAAGACCATTCCAAGCTTCCTCACCTATCCAACTAGTTCGAGTCTCTTTCTTCTTCATCTTTGTAAGCATATTTGATAGTCTTTTAGCAACCTTTTGTTCAAACACACGTTTCACAATATCATTAACCCGAGGATCCCATGACACCTTCTCTTAGGAATAACAAAAAAGTATATATTTACTAACTACTATCAACAAAACAAATAATGCAATTATCCCCATATATCCTAGAAAGATGAATTGAACATAAAACTTTGTTACATAATTAATCTTTTTTAGAAACATGAAGTATGAAAATCTATAAACTCAATTTGTGTGACTTTGTCAAATTTAATCATGCACAAATCCATAACAACCACATCAACAAAAATCATACCTTGTATGTGACTTTGTTAGATTTTTTAAGAAAAAACAACCAAAGCTAAGACACAATCAACTGCCAAAGGAAAAATAAATTTAAAATTAACAAATTATACATTGATTTAAAAACAAACAAGTAAACTAAGTAACATTTTCAAAAAAATGAGCCTACCAATGTTAACCTATATATCTTAGTCATATAGAATAGATTTCATACTCATTCAACTTTTTATTCATTATTTTATCCTTTATATCTTATAATCATATAAAATAAATTCCAAACTCATCAAGTTTATATTTATTACATTCTATCTAGTAACAATGAACAAAAATTCCAATTTATATCATGGCATCAATTTGCATCAAGTTATTGAAATAATTGGCTACTTAACAAAAATAGTCACAACACTAGAAGAAAACAAAAGTAGAGCAATCCAAGATAAACCCTCAATAAGTTAATTTTACATTATTTAAGTTTAAAAAAGTTTAAAAAAATATGATTCTAAGAATTGATCAGTAGATACAACAAAATTGTATACATATGACAGATGAATACATTACGTAAATGTTTCTGATCTGATAATTATAAAGTATATATTAATAAATTTTCTTCACTCAATAATGAAATGAAGGTCAAAACCGAACAGAAAAAAATAAAGAGATAAATTATTAGTTGAGGTTTTCAAATGATTAACCAATTTCATAACTACAATCATTAACTACAAATAAATCATTCAATTTTAAGTTGTTTTGGGTATATGTGGTTTGCAACTTCGCTGCATAATAAAATAAATAATCATATCAATTCATGCACTAAAACTTTGCAACTTTGGACATATGTGGTTTACAACTTTCTTGCACTTAAATTTGTCAGTTCAATTCATGCTAATTTTGAAATTTGACCAATTAGCATAAGTTACATTACATGCAGTGGGCAGTAGAATTCCTGAAAATGGCATATGCCCTTGTATTCTACTTAGGTTTAATACAAAAAGCAACATTTGCAGTTCTATTACAAATGTTCATGTATTAGACATAAACATATATGAAATAACTTACAGTACTATCACAGTATGGTGTTCTTCGTTCCCTTCCAAAGTTTTTTTTTCTTTTAAAAGGAAAAAAAAGAGATAATTAAAGGTTCTTTTCTAACTGGGTGTGTCTTGATCAAGTACAAAATTCCAGTTTAAAGTATAGTGAAAAAAGTTCAAAGTTCAATAACTATGAGTAGTTTAGTACAATAGCTTCTTATAAAAATTAAAATCGGCCTATATATCAATTTTTTTCATAAACTCTCATTTAAATTTTCGAAAAATGCCAGTAAGGTCGTAAGGATAATTCTCCATAAATTTACTCTACCTAAGAAGCTCCCATAAATTATAAGCAAATCCAAACCACACTTAGTTTTCTAAAAGAATCAACAAAAAGAAAAAGCAAACAACACCAACCTTGAAAAGTAAAAATGTATTGCAAAGAACCTATTCATAACTCATAGCAGAATAAAGCCAATGCTATTGATTACATAAATATTTAGAAGAGAAAAATAGCAAGCATGAATACAAAGGTTAAGCAATTATCAATTCATAACTTTAACGATATAAAGATAAACAAAGTCAAATTACACAAAATTTTAAAAAGTATAGCAAAACAATCAAATGCAGAGTACCAATCATAGTAGGAATAAAATGCTTGAACTCGAATTTTCAACACATAAATAGTTTTTTTTAATTTCAAAAGTTATTGATGGTCAAAGCATGAACTCATCTCAAAAGGGTATCAGACAAACAATATAATGAAGATGAACCAAAATAGTGAAGCGACAAAAACGAACGTGGATGAATACATGAGAGGATATATGGTGGAAGACGGAGGGTGACCGAAGGCACAGAAACACGAAGAGAGAAGATTGAATAGAGAAGACTGAATAGAAAATTGGTGCGCGAAGATAGAAAAGACGTATGGCTTTTCTATTTGCAGTGGCGACCATAGGCCATCGCTTCATTCCATTTCATTTCAATTTTAAGGTTTTGAACATAAGAAACTGAATATGAATAAGGTGTGAGGTTTGAGGGGAAAAAATAAAGGATTATGTGAATTGAGAGGCAAAAGACTATGTAAACATAAAAATAAAAATAAAGACACTTTATTGAAAAAAAGAAACAATAAAATATTTAATTTTACAAATTATAAAATATAGTGTCGGATCAATCAACACTACAAGTGTAAAAAATATAAAAAATAACAAAACGTTTGCCATATTTTACATAGCATCGGACTAACCGATGCTAATGTTTAATGAAAAAAAATTAAAAAAAGTTTAATTCACTAGTGTAGACTGACAACGTTAATTAGATGCTAACTAGCGTTTAGAGTCCGACGCTAAATATAAAAGTTAAAATCATTTTTTTTATTTTTTTTTAGTAGTGATTATAATATTTTTAGAGCAGAACGAGAGAAAAGTAGGAGGAATATTATGTATTGTATTTCAATCTTTAGTTTATTCTTTTTTCTATATCTCTATTATATTTCAGTCTTATAAATTTATTATATCTTTTGTGTTATGTCAGTCGTGTTTTTGTTTTCTCTATTGGTCGTGTTGTTAATTTAATCAATTTGGATTGTGTTTATAAGAAGAGAAAATATTTGATGTGTACGTGTATATGTTATAAGTGACTTTTTTATGAATATACCATGAAAAAAATATTAAATACCAAACTACCACTCATTTCAAAATAAATACCAAATTATCATTTTTTTTCTAATTTTTAATACTCCTCTTAGAAATCGGTGTTGGCCTCTAAAATTTCTCAACTGAATTTTTTTTTTATTTTAAGAAAGGTAGGGAAATCGGTTTGATCTACACCGATTTCTCAATTGAATATATATTTTTTTAATTATTAAATTTATTTTATCATTTATAAAATTATTTTTATTAGTGGTACTATTTAGTAGGCACATATATAGGGAATTTGATCAATTAATAAAGTCACGTTCACCCGCTGAGAAATAATGCAACACATTATTTTTCGTTAACATCTTTCTTAATAATAAATATATATTTTATTAATCAATAATTGTTATTTTAATTAAATAATTAATTTATGTTTCATTAATTATTAATTTAATTAATTCTTATTTTAATTAAATAATTAATTTAAGTTTTATTAATTATTTAATTAAGTAACTAATATTTTAATTAAATAAATAAATACAATATTAATTTTATATTTTATAATTATTAAAAAAAATAATTAAATGGAGTCCATAAAATAAAAATATTTAATTTAATATTATAATTAAACATACGAATACCAAATTAACTAATTTTATTACAATGAACTAATTTCTATTAGGAGCATCAGTACGATAAGGGCATTTATTCTTGCTATGTCCCTCGTTCCGACACAAATCACATCTCTTCGGTGTGTGTTTTTCTCTCGTTGATCCATTTCATTATGAATACGAGTAGACTGTGGACGACCTTTTGGATCTCTTCTCATGGCTGGATTGTGGCACAACTCTATTCCATTGTATTATGGCCAATATGATTGAAGAGGAATTGTTGGGAACTCTATCTTGTAAACGTCAAACATACATTGCAATGTATACTTAGAAGACACATACATCATGTAGTCACGGTGAATAAATGAACAAGCGCCAATGACATGTGAACATGGATAGTGTAATGCTTGAAATTCACCACAATCGCACCATCTTTTGTCGAGGTCTTCCTTGAATGTCCCTACACGAAGACCGCTTGGTGGAAGAACCAACTCCTTAACTATAAATATACTATGATCTCGATTGTGAATAACAACTTCATGGGAATTTGACATTGCTCGTTCCATGTTAAGATTTTGAATGATTGTATTTGAGTAAATCAAACCTGATGTCATCATTACTTGGGCATGTGTCCCTCTTTCTTCAAATTTTGCAGTCACTCTATAGTATGTTGCTTGTACTAAAGAAATCATTGGAAGATTGTGTGTCCCCTTTAATACATTGTTCATGCACTCAGAAAGGTTAGTTGTCATGTGTCCCCAGCATCTACCTTCATCATATGCTTGTAGCCATTGTTTCTTTGGAATATCGTCGAGCCATTTCACTACATCTTGACTCCAATCACTGATTTGTCTTCTAATGTATGTGATGCTTTGTTGAGTCATAGTGAATCCTGAATGAACAAAAGTTGATGTTGTTTAGACAATTTGAAAACAAAATTATAAAGAAAAAATATGTGTGAGATATATATATATATATATATATATATATATATATAATACTCACCCATGCTGGTTACAATATCTTTCAGTGGCCCTTTTTTAAAGGTCCTCATGAAGTTTTGTGATATATGTTGAACGCAAAAGACATGATGTCAATTGTTGTATACACGCCTAACAACACTTTTAATCGACTCATGTCTATCTGAAATCAAGCAGAGGTTGGGTTAAGGTGTGACAAACATTCTTAGACGACTAAGGAAGAGAAACCAGGCATCTAATGTTTCACCCTCAACAATGGTGTATGCTATAGTAATGGTATGACCATCACCATCCTAAGCGATTACCATTAGTAAGGTCCCACGATTGCCATTAAAGGGACCCACTTCAATATCGGTAACAGTACTTGGAAGATAATGTTTGAAAGCAAGAATCCACCTTGGAAGCTCTTTATATGATTCCTCCCAATTTCTATATATTCTCCCAATGGCCTTGTATTTCTCAATCCATGACTTTCTATATGTAGTGGTATATGTGTACTGAGATCGTATATGTGGAATCAATACTAAAATTGATATTGTGGGATCCGCTGTTACCATTTGTAAGAGGCTTTCACAAATAACAGCCGAAGAGAGTTGTTGGAGATCTTGTGAAACTATTGTTGATGAGCATGTGTGTAGCCCTTCTATATTTGTGATCTTCTAGATGTTTGATTTCTTTCCATTCAAGATTCTACACCTCCACATACAATTTTTATTTTTACAATGGACAATCCATCTAGTGCTATCAGAATGTGCAACGACGAAGCTCGTATAATTGTGCATATGATATTCTTTTACACACTACATTGCCACAACTTTTGTGGGAAATGTCATCCCCACTTGAAGATTGTCAGGATCTAGAACAAGGTAAGACTGGTTTTTGGACATAGAGTTGACAAATTCATTGTCAACGTAATCCATGTTGTCGGAGGTAACGTTGCGAAAATGTGAGGGAGGGTCAGAGAAAAAATTGCAGTAGATGGACATTCTACTACAGGTTCCTGATCATCATCATCGATAACAACTTCAGCAAGAATGTCATCCTCATTCTCACTAAAGATATCGCTGAGACGGTAAGTGGTTGTAATCATCTTATGTATACATGTTTTTAATCATCATTTTTATAACTCTAATATTAAATTTATTTAAAATGTAGAACTTGATTGAATGTCACCACCACTTTAGAATGGAGGAACCAAATGAAATGATGGTTCCCTACAAGGAAGAAGCTGGATTTTTTATCGTTGCAAAATTGGGATCTTGTAACAAGGACCCATCATTGGTGACCACAATGGTAGAACGTTGGAGAACAGAAACACGCACATTTCATTTACCAATAGGAGAGTGTACAATAACTCTTGAAGATGTTGCATTACAACTTGGTCTACCTATCAACAGAAGACCAGTAACTGGAGGCGGCGCTTTAGATTGGGATGAAGAATGCCAACCACTTTTGGGTGTCATTCCTCCAAAAAATCAAATTGTGGGCCAATTCTTCAAACTGAAATGGTTGAAAGACACATTTTCTCATGTTCTGAATAATGCAGTTGTTGAGCAAGTACAACAACATTGTATAGCGTACCTATTACGCTTGATTGGGGGTTTGGTAATCCCTGACAAATCTTATAATAGAGTTAATTTGATGTATCTCCCCCTGTTGAAACATATTCAACGTGTTCGACTATATAGTTGGGGTTCAGCCTGTTTGGAAAACTTATACAGACAAGTGTATCGTGCAACCGCAGCGTCATACGCATGTATGGGTAGATGTATATTGCTCCTTCAATCTTGGGTGTGGTATTGCATGTCATTCATTGTCCCTCGTTGCACTAGACAGATATCATTTCCACTAGCATAACGGTAAAACATTTTTCATATTAATCCAATAAATTACATATAATATACTTGTCAAACTTGCTAAATAAAAGTTTTATATTATTTCACTAGATTGATTGGCAGAGGACTAATCCATTTTGGAACTCTATATGGGGATCTTGTCAGTTATAGATCAAACATTGATCACATGCAACATTATCAGGTTTAAAATTTCATTGTTCAACAAAATTTATATTTATTATAATTGTGTTATCTTACTAATATGTCTTTTTTCTCTAGTTGAGAAATCGGTGTAGATGAAACCGATTTCTCTTCCTTTCTTAAAAAAAAAAAAAAAAATCACTTGAGAAATTTTAGGAGCCAACATCGATTTCTAAGAAGATTATTAAAAATTAGAAAAAAGAATGATAGTTTGGTATTTATTTTGAAATGAGTGATAGTTTAGTATTTAATATTTTTTTTCATGGTATATTAATAAAAAAGCTTGTTATATGTTGCTCAGCTTGCTCTTACTTTCTTTCTGTATACCTTTTTTATTTCTATTCGAGTAGTTCCTTTTTTTTTCTTTTACACGAACATATCAGTTCCTTTACAAATTACAATTCATAATTGTCTTTCGATTTGTTTTATATAATTATTTATGTATTTTGCTAACTATAAAATATGTTATTTATGATCCTTTAACTTCGATTCAAAGAGCCAACACTCTTTTAAAAAAAAATTATCATGATTACGTCATATTCTCTTTTGATTTAATTACTATGTAAATAATTATATTTTTTTTAAAATCTAAATGATTTATGTCAAATCTTCTTTTGATTTAATTATTATGTAAATAATTGTAGTTTTTAAAATCTAAATTAATGGTTACGCTAAATTATCTTTTGTTTTAACTATTACTTCAAATGAATGATTATGTTAATTTTTTTTTAGTTATTGCAAAATTTTGAATAAAACAAAATTTTATAACTACAAATAGTGTTGTGCTAAATCCACTTTTGGTTATGTCACTATTTAAACTCAAAAGTCAATGATCAAGCTAATTTCTCTTTTAGTTCGGTTATCACAACATTTTGAAATAGAAACATAAACTCAAATATATTAGAAGTTGTCTACCTTCTGAGTTCTCAACTCTTTAGCTTTTTATGCATTGGTTCGAATTTGGAGATTCTCTAAGTTTGTTCCTTAACTTCCTTTAGTGTCGTTTTGGATGATTAATAGATTTTGAGAGGAAGAAATGGACATGCAAGGAGTTAGTGTAAAGCTAGAGGACATTAGAGGGTTATTGCCTTTGAATGAATTTTGGAGGAAAAGGAAAAGTGAGAAATGATGTAGATGATGAACAGTAACCGAGGGGTTGTGTGTTGGAGTCACTACGCCAAAAATGACATTTAACAGCGCCCCTTTTACAGCGCTTGGTAAACACAAGTGCTGTTGAAAATATATTTTAAAAATAACGGAGCCTTTTACAACGCTTTTTCTGACAAGTGCTGTAAAAGATGTGTTGTGGTATATCTTATAACGTTTGCGCATAACGTTATAAGGCTTTTACAGCGCTTGTCAAAAAAGTGCTGTAAAATGAAGCGCTTTCGCATATTATTTTACAGTGCTTTGCTCACAAGCGCTGTAAAAGGCATGCGCTTTCAAATAATTGAACTACCTATTACAGCGCTTTTTCCACAAGCGCTGTAAAATACTTGCGCTTTCGTTGAATTTAACTACCTATTACAGCGCTTTTTTCACAAGCGCTGTAAAATACATGTGCTTTCATTGAATTTAACTACCTATTACAGCGTTTTTTTCACAAGCGCTGTAAAATGCATATTTCAAATAATTATATACGTTGGAAACCCTCATATCATATCCTCTACATCTTTCAAAACCCTAATATCCTCTACGTACTGTGCAGCCATCTACGTTGTCTCAGGTATTTTTTAATTTGTTTTTGTCAAAAAATCTTTATAATCTCTTCTACACATATATACCACATGATCTGTTATGTTTTAAATCTCTTCTACACATATATACCACATGATCTGTTATGTTTTGAAATTGTCAAAAATTGTCAAAAACTCATACCACATGATCTCTTCTGTTTTGAAATATTTTCTGTATTGAAATTGTTATTAGATATGTTGATATTGGTTTATTTTTGAAACTTGTTGATATGTTTTGTATTGAAATTAAAGCTTATTAGTTTATTATTTTTGTAAGCTTATTAGTTTATTAGTTTATTAGTTTTGTAAGCTTATTAGCTAATTAGTTTTGTATTGAAAGCTTATTAGTTTATTAGTTCTGTATTGAAAGCTTATTAGTTTTGTAACTGCATTTATATAGGTGGTATAATATGGATAGGAAATGGATGTTAGCCAATCGATTGTCAAAAGAGTATGAAATTGGAGTGAAGGAGTTTGTTGAGTTTGTAGTGAAGAATGCAAAAGATCCAAATAGAGTAGTTTGTCCTTGTTTAAAATGTTGTTTTGGTAAACGTGTTAGAGAAGATGAATTAGAAGTACATCTAATATGTAATGGAATTGATCAAAGCTACACATGTTGGATAAGACATGGTGAGAAAAAAAGGAAACATTAGTTTTGAGAATAGTTCGACATATGCTTAAACTGACTTCGATACAGATACATATGAGTATGACCGAGTTGATGAGATCGCAAAAGCAGTTGAAGAAGATCTTCGAGACTGTCCTAAAATGTTTGAAAGTTTGTTGAGTGATGCAGAGAAAGAATTATATAATGGTTGTACTAAATTCACAAGACTATCGGTGATATTAAAGTTGTACAACTTAAAAGCGAGTAATGGATGGTCTGATAAAAGCTTTACAGAATTATTAACAATCATAAAAGATATGTTGCCAGATGATAATGAACTTCCCAGTCGAACCTACGAGGCTAAACGGATTTTGTGTTCTATTGGCATGAGTTACGAAAGGATTCATGCGTGTCCTAACGATTGCATTTTATTTTGAAATGAATATGAACTACTTAAGGCGTGTCCGAAATGTAGTGTCTCGCTACTATAAATAAGAAGAAAGAATCTACTCCAGCAAAAGTCGTGTGGTATTTTCCAATAATACCAAGATTTAGGCGCATGTATCGCAGTGAAGAAGATTCAAAACACTTGACATGGCATGCAGATGAAAGAATTAGAGATGGAATGTTTCGACACCCTGCAGATTCCCCACAATGGGCAAAAATTGATCACGAGTATCCTGAATTCGGGATAGAGTCAAGGAATCAAAGACTTGCACTTTCTACTGATGGAATGAATCCACATGGTCTTCAAAGCATCTCACACAGCACGTGGCCTGTGATTTTGGTAATATATAACCTACCTCCATGGTTATGTATGAAGCGTAAGTTTATGATGTTGTCTCTGTTAATTTCTGGACCCAAACAACCGGGTAATCATATCGACGTATACTTGAGTCCTCTAATCGAAGCTTTAAAACGTATGTGGGAGACATGTGTGGAAGTTTATGATGGGTATAAGAAAGAATGTTTCAATTTGAGGGCTATGTTGTTCGGCACAATTAATGATTTTCCAGCATATGGTAATTTATCAGGATATAGCATTAAAGGTAAGTGTGCATGTCCTATATGTGAAAAGAGTACAAATTGGATGCGGTTGAAACATTGTAAGAAGAATGTGTTTCTTGGACATCGTAGATTTTTACCTTATAGTCATCAGTATCGTGGGTGGAGAAATGCATTTAATGGAAAATCAGAGGAAGGTAAAGCTCCTTTAGCACCGACTGGATATCAAATACTTGAAAAAGTACAAGGTTTGACCAATAAATTTGGCAAACCTTTTGCGGGAGAGCTGGTCAAAACTGGATGGAAGAAAAAGTCAATTTTCTTTGAATTGCCATATTGGAAGTCATTGTATATAAGACATTTCCTCGATGTGATGCATATTGAAAAAAATGTATTTGATAGTGTTATTGGTACGTTACTCAATGTTCCAGGAAAGTCTAAAGATGGCATCAACGCAAGATTGGACTTGGTCGTTATGGGAATAAGAAATGAATTAGCTCTAGTAAAGAAAGGAAATCGCACATATCTACCTTCAGCCGCTCATACTCTATCTAGAAAGGAAAAAATTGTTTTATGTAAATTTCTACACGAAGTTAAAGTTCCAGAAGGATACTCTTCAAACATTAAAAATTTGGTTTGTATGAAAGACCTCAAGTTAAAAGGTTTGAAGACCCATGATTGTCATATTCTAATGGAGCATTTGCTACCAATAGGTATACGTTCCATTTTACCTGAAAAAGTTCGACTAGCCTTAACTAGATTATGTTTCTTCTTCAGGGAAATTTGTAGTAAAGTGATCGACCCTCAGAAATTACCGACATTGCAGAGGGAAATTGTTGTTACTTTGTGTGAGCTTAAAATGTATTTCCCACCCTCATTTTTTGATATAATGGCTCACCTTACTGTTCATCTGGTTAAGGAGACACAACTTTGTGGGCCAGCTTATATAAGATGGATGTATCCGATAGAACGATATATGAAAATATTAAAAGGGTACGTAAAAAGTAGAAGTCGACCAGAAGGTTGTATTGCTTAACGATACATTGTTGAAGAGGCTGCTGAATTTTGTACTGAATATTTGTCCAATGTTGAATCCATAGGGCTTCCCATGTCTCGTCATTCGGGAAGAATATCAGGAGAAGGGATAATTGGAAGGAGATTGCTGACTATATCAAGGACAGAATGGGAACATGCACAATTGTATGTTCTGCACAATGAGGATGAGGTTCAACCATATGTTACAATACACATGGATCAGTTATCTCGTTTGAACATGAATAGGAATCAAAATTGGATAACTTGAGAGCACAATCGAAGTTTTATAACATGGTTAAAAAATCACATAAAGTCAAAGTTTGATATAGACCCCAGATCAATTTCATAGAGATTGAGGTGGCTAGCAAATGGTCCGAGCTTACATGTCTTTTCTTACACTGGTTATGTTATTAATGGCTACACATTTTATACCAAAGAACAAGATGATCAGACCACTATGCAAAATAGTGGAGTCACTCTCGTAGCTGAAGCGATGCATGTCTCCAGTGCAAAAGACAAAAACCCAATATATGCAAATCTATCATATTTTGGGGTTATCGAGCGCATATGGGAATTAGACTACACAATGTTTCGTGTTCCCATATTTGGTTGCAAGTGGGTCGATAATAATAATGGCATTCGGATTGATGAGTCAGGATTCTTGCTTGTCGGATTGATGAGCCTTTCATTTTAGCGTCGCAAGCTCAACAAGTGTTTTATGCCACTGATCCTTCTGATGATAAATGGTCTGTTGTCCTATCGACCAATAAAATAAGTGATGATAACAATAATGATGAAGATGTTGGTAATGATCTTTTATTTGCAACATCACAACAACCACATGAAATTGATTCAACTGATGACGGTTTATATCTTAGAGATGATCATGATGAAGGAATTTGGATTAATCCATCGTTTCGTATTGTAAATGGACAAACAAATGTGAATCCCACCATGAAAAGAAAAAGGGCATCTTAATGTACATATTTAATTGTTTTATATAAGCCATGCATGTAATCTGAATTATTGTTGTAATCTGAATTATTGTTCTATTCTGGTTTTATTCTGGTTCTAATCTGAATTATTGTTCTATTCTGGTTCTAATCTGAATTATTGAGGAATATTGATTTTATCCTTGATCCAGAACTCTAAGATCTTGGTAAGGAAGCCCAGTCAAGGATAACAAAATGTTTTGGTGGCAGATGGATCAGAGAAAAAAGACAGACAAACTGGAATATATATATATATATAAATTGTAAGACTTTAATGAGTGGAAGGTAATTATTTCACTTTACTATGTTACGCTACATATGTTTTTCTTTGGATTTAAGAATGATTGTTATTAATGATAAAAATGCAACGAGACAAGGTCAATATATTTGGGGTTACGAAAATATTGTTTTAGTTTGTTTGTATATTCATAAAGCAGGTTAAAAGTTATGTGGGTCTCGTGTTGAAAATTGTATACCTTTGAATGAAGGTCCTTTTAAAAATAAAATAAAGAGACATTTTACAACGCTCGTCTTAACAAGCGCTGTAAAATGCCCTTTTAAAAATTAAATAAAGATACATTTTACAACGCTTACATTATAAAGCGCTGTAAAAGACTCTTGTAATTTAAAAGCGCTTACTTTTACGAAGTTCACTTAATTCAAATTCGAACTGAGGCCTTCCAAGTGGTGTCTGATGTAGACCTTTTACAGCGCTTATTGGGAAAAGCGCTGTAAAAGAGTCTTTGATAAATAAAATAAATACTCCTTTTAAAAATTATAGCATAGTCTTTTTGTTAGTCATAAGGATTTTTTAAAATAAAGAGACCTTTTACAGCGCTTATTTAAATAAGCGCTGTAAAAGTCTTTAAAAATAATATTCATCAGATACCTAACATGACTTTCTCTAACAGGATTTTCTTCAAACACCTTATACGCATCATGGGAATCCCCAAAAACACTTTGTTAACAAAAACATCAGACCCATTGTTAACAAAAACATCAGACACATTGTTAACAAACCCATTTTTCGCAACATGACAATGAACCAGAAGATCAAGTTACAATTTAAGCTTTGATAAAAATGGTGTTGAGGTGGAGATTGAATTGTGAAGAGGAAGAGATTTTGAGGTGGAGTTTGGTGAAGAGGAAGAGATTTTGGTGAAGAGGAAGAGGAAGGGTGTAAATGTAATATTTATCAAACTCATGGTATTAAGAAACATTAGAATTGAATGCAGAGCAAGAAAGGCATGGAGGGCATGTGTCTCCTGCTGAGAGGGATGAGTAAAGAAGAGAAGACTCTATTCACATCATACACTTACAAATGCAATGTCTCTCACTGCATTTATACAGTTCCTTAAATTATGTTACACCTGCAGAATATGCTTTGCTATCTAACACATGCACTTCATCAAAAATGGCTTCTTATCTGCTCTTTCTCCTTTTTTTGTCTTTTTCTCTACATCACTGTAACAGGATTTTACAGCGCTTATGTGTACAAGCGCTGTAACAGGCTTTTAAAAAAAACATGTTTTAACATAATAAAACAATGAGGTCTTTTACAGCGCTTGTTCTAATAAGCGCTGTAAAAGACACTTTTAAAAATAAAAGTAAAGAGTCCTTTAACAGCGCTTATGTGTACAAGCGCTGTAAAAGGCTTTTAAAAAAAACATTATTTAACATACTAATTAAGGACTCCTTTTAGAGCGCTTTTTTAACAAGTGCTGTAAAAGATCCTTTTAAAAAATTAAATAAGGACTCCTTTTAGAGCGCTTTTTTAACAAGCGCTGTAAAAGGTTTAGGCCTTTTAGAGCGCTCTTTGCAAAAGCGTTGTAAAAGGGTTATAAAAAAGTTTTGTAATAGGGTTATATATATAACAGTAACCTCTTCAGTTTCCTCTTCATTACGTAAACTACACTATCATCTCCTTCATCATTCTTCTCTTATTTTGCAAACCTTATAATCCCGTCCATTACGAATAGTATTTCCATGATCATCTCCTTCATTTCGAACCTTATTTCCATCCAAGATCATTTCGAACCGTATATTTTCATTGAAATATGTAACCCTCATTACGTATTTCTTCAAAACGTTTTTCTGTGAACCTTATTGATGTGAAATTTATGCGTTCGCTCTTTTCTTCGCATTTCATCTTTCTTCGAACCATTATTCAGGTATTGATGTTATTTATTTTTTGTAATGATTAAAATGCACGTTGAACTTGTTTAAAATATATATACTGATACATGTTGAGCTTGTTTAGAATAATGCATGATGCATGTTAAGCTTGTTGATGTTATGCTAAACTGCATGTTGAACTTGTTGTAGTTAAATGGATACAAACAAAGAAATAGAATATCAAAATGAAAAAGTTGGCACCTCTAAGGCTTATGAAAATGAAGTCAAACATGGTGCAACTATAATGCAAAAGGTGATTAAAGCAAGGAGCAATGGCACCAAGTTTGAGGTTATACTATACAATACTCTATTTGCTGTGTATTTTTTTTAGGTTTTTTTAATAGCATGTACTTACTATATGAGTTTATTAGGTTGGGTGGAATGAGAGTGGTTAGCCAATTGACCCCAACAGCGCAATGTTTGTAAGTTACATTGGGGCTGTTGTTCGACAAAATATTCCAATTACGATTGACGATTGGAGAGATAAGGCGTTGAAAGATGTCAAAGATATAATATGGAATGATATTCAAGTAAATTTTTTGATCCAATCTTTTGTCATTTATAAATATTTTCATTGAAATACTTTACTTATAATTTTTTTCATTGCAGACGACTTTTGTCCTTGATGATGGACGAAAGAGTTAAGTTTTGAGAGTTGCTGGGAAAATCCATCGGGGATTTAGATCGCATCTCTCAAATTTCTATCTAAAAGATAGAGAAGGAAACACAACTGCTGAACCTCCAAAAATATATCAACATTATATATCAAATGATGAATGGAAAGCATTTGTTTCCAGACGTTCTGACCCCGTGTTTGTCGTAAGTGATTAATTTATTAGCATTTATGTGTTTTATTATTCATATTCGTAGCGTATTTTAAATTTTTACATAATTGCTATTTTTTTATATAGAATATTAGTAAGGCAAATCGCGAGAGGGCAAGCAATCCGACGCACCCATACAGAAGATCGCGTATGGGATATGCACGTCTAGACCAAAATCTTGTAAGTCAATGTAACATCAATAATGAGGGAATTTGTATTATAAATTATAGTTTCTAACTAATATTTTGTTTTAACGAATAGCGACAAGAGACCCAATCCGATCAACCGTTGGGTCGTCATATCTTGTGGAAGGAAGCTCGTTTAAATAAGGATGGAGTGGTTGATAACGAAAATGTCCAAAAAGTAATAGAACTTTGTGTAAGTATATTATGACTTTAATATTTTTCAATATTGTATTTATCACTTGAATACTTTTTAATATAGTATTTTAAAAATGCTAATGAACTTAACTATTTTAATGTTACATGTATTTTAGGAGACCATCGAACAAAGTTCTGAAAATGAAGATGGCAACAAGGCTAGTTGAAGGGACATTCTGGGCAAAGTTTTTAATGTTCCTGAATATTCCGGTCGAGTTAGGGGGAAGCGATTTGGCGTAACTCCCAGAAGCTTTTTTCCTCAAGAGAAGCGCCAAAAACCATCAAACGAGGAAGTATTAGAGAAGCTCAGAATCCTATCTGAGCAAGTGGCACTCTTAGTGAATACGAATAAAGACAACAACTTTCGAATCAACTCCAACGTGAAATACAAATGGAGAGTGAAAGCGGGAGTTGCAACGTCGGTTTGAAAATTATTCCCGAGGTAATTAATTACTTACTTGCTTATGTAATTACTTATGCATTAAACAATATTATATATTAACTGTACTTATTTTTTAACTATTGATTTAGGGTGTCACTTCATGTTTCCTATACTTGTCCTCGCCCACTCATCGGAAGGTGGGAAAAGGAAAATTGTACAATACTTTGGGAGAAGTATTGCACAATACTCTGATCCCTGCAGGCCATGTCAAAGTATCGCCTATTGTTGCTTTTGAACCAACTGCACCGTTGCCGATACCGGACAACGACGAAGATATGCATACATTGGGCGAAGCTATTGGTAGTTACGTGGCATGGCCCACAAACCTTGTTGCCCTCGTTAAAAGCCCTCCCATTAACGAATCAGTTACGTCTCCCGAAAAGGTTTGTCAATTTTTTCAGATTCAATAAACTAACATTTAACCTCATTTTTGTAGGTCCAAATAAATAAACCACCCGCACATCCAAAAAAAAGCAGCAAACCTCAAAAATTGGAGGTTAATAGAGCTGCCAAATTACAAAGGCCGGAGGCCAATAAAGCTGCCAAACTTGCAGCAAGAAAAAAACTGGATCGGGGGAAATCAGTCGCTGCTGCTGCTGCTCCTAAAATAAGTCAGCCACGCGTTGGTAAATACGGGGTGTGTCTTCACATGTTAGTAAAAAAGAACCTGTGCAGCAGCGACGATTCGCGCATGATACACATGAATAAAGATATATTCGGAGATGAGTATGAGGAATTGCTCGAAAAGGATCACGTATACGAACTTCTCGAACATAAGGAGCTCAGTGCTACTGAAATGTGCTTGTACATAAGGTAAAAAATACTTTTAATTGCATTTATTGGTAATTAATCTAGTTTAAAATTTTCATTAAAGGTTTTTGCATGAGAAGGTCGTGTGCACGAGGAAATTGTCAAATAAATACTCATTCTTGTCTCCGCATAAGATGTCCATGTGGAAACTCGATCCAGATAATGTAAGGAAATACATTATAGATATGTTTTTAGGAAATAAAGAAAAGGATAAATTGTTCTTCGCACCATATAATTCAGGGTACGTAATTTTATCTTTTTAATTGATGAGAATTTAATTAATTAGTTGTGTATAAACAAAATTGCTTAACCAATTTTTTGTTGTTGTAGGGCACATTGGGTGCTATTTGCAATCAATGCGTTCTCTGAAGTTATATACTATTTGGATCCCGTGCATGGCGATTACAACAAACACTCCGAAATAAAGACTATGTTCGACACGTAAGTAATATTCATTTATTTTTGTTACACATATATATAAATAAGTGTTTGTTCATGCTTAAATAATTGCATTTATTCATTTGATAATGAATTAAAAGTTTTTCGAGCTCAAAGAGGTGCGACAGTGTCGAGGCAAAAGTCTAATAATATTACATGGATCCCAATAAAGTGCCCTCGTCAAACAAACAACATCGACTGTGGGTACTATGTATTGAGATTCATGAAGGAGATTGTTGACAAGAATAAAACTATTATCCCAGAAACGGTACGGTATTTTGATTATATGATTTTCATATATAAATTATCTATATATTTGATACTAACTTAATATAATATCTTCAATTTTAATATTGCAGTACTTTGAAAATTCCAGTCCATCATATTCTGAGCAAGATCTGATGGAATTAAAGGAGGAATGGTGTGAGTATGTGCTTGAAATGAAAATTATATGATTTTCTGGGAAATAGCATGCTGCTGAGCAAGGGATCTGAATATTATATGGTGCATAGTTATTATATGTATATGATCATAGGACAATATATAAACATGCATATGAATATGTTGTAAATTAGGTTTAATGTATATTTAGTTACTTGTGTTGTAAATTATTGTGTTACAGGGTATATGTATCATATTGTGTGAACTGATTATGTTTTAACTGATTCTGGTTCTGGTTCTGTTTCTGGTTGTGTTATAGGGTAATATACATGCATATGAATATGTTGTAAATTACAGATTATGGTTGTGTTGTGTTGTGTGAACGTACTGGTTCAAACTAATTTTGGATAAAAAGATAAAAGACAGCGTTTTATAAAAAAAAAAATGCCATAAAAAGCTAAAAAGCGCTTTTAAAATATATACAGGGTTTAAAAAAAAATATCACCTTTAACAGCGCTTCCTATAAAAAGCGCTGTAAAAGGCATACCAAATATGAATTATGGGTATTGTCTTTTACAGCGCTTGTTACAAAGAGCGCTGTAAATGGCATACCAAATATGAATTATGGGTATGCCTTTTACAACGTTTGTTATAAAAAGCGTTGTAGAAGGTACCCCAAATATATGAATTATGGGTATGCCTTTTACAGCGCTTGTTATAAAAAGCGCTGTAAAAGGTACCCCAAATATATGAATTATGGGTGTACCTTTTACAGCGCTTGTTATAAAAAGCGCTGTAGAAGGTACCCCAAATATATGAAAATATTGGTATGCCTTTTATAGCGCTATTTTAGAAGCGCTGTTATATCTTTTACAGCGCTTTTTATAACAAGCGCTGTTATAAAAATTGCCTTTCACAACGCTTTTTTAGAAGCCATGTTATATCTTTTACAACGCTCGAATCCACAACGCTTTTTTTTTTTTTGTAAAAGCGCTATAGAAGGCTTAAAAAAAGCGCTGTAAAAGGCAATTTTTGGCGTAGTGAATATTTTGAGAGAAAGTGAAAGAATTGTAGCTGATGGTGGAAGATATGACTGTCATGCTTAAGTGGTGTACCCATGATTGGTAGATAGATAAATAGATAGATAGATAGATAGATAGATAGATAGATAGATAGATAGATAGATAGATAGATAGATAGATAGATAGATAGATAGATAGATAGATAGATAGATAGATAGATAGATAGATAGATAGATAGATAGATAGATAGATAGATAGATAGATAAAACGATTACCCTCCATTTTTCTTATACATCTATCGATCTTGAAAATCTATATCGAATTCCGATGTATATATTTCTTCCAGCATCAAAATACTTACAATATTTTTTATATTTTCACATTTTTCAAATTTCAACATTTATTATCATAAAACAACATTTTAAAATACTAGAACAATCAACTAACACTACGCCAAAAATGACATTTAACAGCGCCCCTTTTACAGCGCTTTCTAAACACAAGTGCTGTTGTAAATATATTTTAAAAATAACGGAGCCTTTTACAACGCTTTTGATGACAAGCGCCGTACAAGAAGCGCAGTTGTAGGTCATATAACGTTTGCGCATAAGGTTATAGGTCTTTTACAGCGCTTGTCAAAAAAGCGCTGTAAAATGAAGCGTTTTCGCGTATTATTTTACAGCGCTTTTTTCACGAGCGCTATAAAATACATGCGCTTTCAAATAATTGAACTACCTATTACAGCACTTTTTTCACAAGCGCTGTAAAATACATGCGCTTTCATTGAATTTAACTACCTAATACAGCGCTTTTATTTCAAGCGTTGTAAAATACATGCGCTTTCATTGAATTTAACTACCTATTACAGCACTTTTTACACAAGCGTTGTAAAATACATCTTTCAAATAATTATATACGTTGGAAACCCTCATATCCTCTACATCTTTCAAAACCCTAATATCCTCTACGTACTGTGCGGCCATCTATGTTGTCTCAGGTATTTTTTAATTTGTTTTTGTAAAAAAATCTTTAGTTTTTTAATAATTGAAAACTAAAAATTGTTTTATATATATATATATATATTAAATCTCTTCTACACATATATACCACATGATATGTTATGTTTGAAATTGTCAAAAACTCATACCACATGATCTGTTCTGTTTTGAAATTGTTAGTTGATATATAAATATGCATGTAATCTGAATTGAGTGTTTTATACAAAGTTCTGATTAATTTATTTTCTGATTAATTTATTTTCTGCTTATATTTAGCTTGATTTGAGTGTTTTATAATAAGTTGATGTAACAATGAGTGTTTTATATTTAGCTTGATTTACATGAACTGAACTGAATATTTAGCTTGATTTACATGAATTGAATATAAATTAGTCTCTTTTGCTTCTACTGCTACTGATTATGATAATACCACTTATATAATGTAAATTAAGTGCCATCAATCAAAAGGAACATATCTGAGTTACTGGGACAAAGCCCTTTTAAAAATAAAATAAAGAGACATTTTACAGCGCTTTTGTTAAAAAGCGCTCTAAAAAGGCCATTTTAAAAATAAAATAAAGATACATTTTACAGCGCTTACATTAAAAAGCGTTGTAAAAGACTCTTGTAAAGAACCTTTTAAAAGCGCTTACATTTACAAAGTTCACTTAATTCAGATTCGAACCGAGGCCTTCCAAGTGTGAATTCTAGGGGTTAACGCTCAAGAGTAACTAATATTAAAGGAAAAATTAAATATATGACATTAAATAATTGAATGTTGATAATATGACATTATAATTAATATTTATAATATAACTTTAATGTATTCAACAATAATTTTTATATTCTAAAAAAAATTAATAATATTAATTAAAGTTATATTTTAAAGAATAAAATAAATGTACCTAAGAAAGTAAAACAAAAAGGTTATATTTGGTGTATGATGGAGACCTTTTACAGCGCTTATTGGGAAAAGCGTTGTAAAAGAGCCTTTTAAAAGTTAAATAAGGACGCCTTTTAGAGCGCTTTTTTAACAGGCGCTGTAAAAGGCTTTAAAAATAACATTCATCAGACACCTAACAGGACCTTATCTAACAGGATGTTCTTCAAACACCATGTACGCATTTTTCGCAAAAACACATTGTTAACAGGCTCTTTAACAAAAACACATTGTTAACAAAAACATTAGATTCAAATCCATTTTTCGCAACATGGCAATGAACCTGAAGACCAAGTTTCGATTTAAGAAGGAATGTAAAGAGATAAAAAGGGTGTTGAACGTGTAGACCAAGTTTCGATTTCATAATAAAAGGGAATGTAAAGAGATAAAAAGGGTGTTGAGGTGGAGATTGAATTGTTTGGAGGTTCAGCATAAAAGGAGTAAGCTTTGATGTTTGTGAAGAAGATGCATAAAAGGAGAATAGTTTGGTGAAGAGGAAGAGTTTAAAAAATAACATAACAAAACACAAAAATAACAACAAAAAAAAACAATAAGACCTTTTACAACACTCTTTCAAAAAGCGTTGTAAAATACTGCAAAAAAAACATTCATATAACATAATAAAACAAGGAGGTCTATTACAACGCTTGTTCAAATAAGCGCTGTAAAAGACTCTTTTAAACATAAAATAAAGAGACCTTTTACAGCACTTATTTGAACAAGCGCTGTAAAAGGCTTTAAAAAAACATTATATAACATTCTCAATCAATGAGGTCTTTTACAGCGCTTATTTTGGAAAAGCGTTGTAATAGAGCCTTTTAAAAAATTAAATAAGGATGCCTTTTACAGCGCTTTTTCAAAGAGCGCTCTAAAAGGCCTAAACCGCTTCAGTTTCCTCTTCATTACGTAAACTACACTATCATCTCAACCTTCATCGTTTTTATCTTCTTTTCCAAACCCTATAATCCCGTCCATTACGAACTGTATTTCCACGATCATCTCCTTCATTTCGAACCTTATTTCCATCCAAGATCATTTCGAACCTTATATTTTCATTGAAATACATAACCCTCATTACGTATTTCTTCAAACCGTTTTTCTGTGAACCTTATTTCTGTGAACTTTCTGCGTTCGCTCTTTTCTTCGCATTTCATCTTTCTTCGAACCATTATCCAGGTATTGATGTTATTAATTTTTTGTAATCATTAAAATGCATGTTGAGCTTGTTTAAAATATATATATTGATACATGTTGAGGTTGTTTAGAATAATGCATGATCCATGTTGAGCTTGTTGATGTTATACTAAACTGCATGTTGAACTTGTTGTAGTTAAATGGATACAAACAAAGATTCAGAATGTCAAAATGAAGAAGTTGGCACCACTAAGGCTTATGAAAATGAAGTCAAACGCGGTGCAACTATAATGCAAAATGTGATTAAAGCAAGGAGCAATGGCACCATGTTTGAGGTTATACCATACTATACTCTGTTTGCTGTGTATTTTTTTAGCTTTTTTAATAGCATGTACTTACTATATGAGTTTATTAGGTTGGCTGGAATTAGAGTGGTCAGCCAATTGACCCCAACAACTCTATGTTTGTAAGCTATATTGGGGCTGTTGTTCGTCAAAATATCCCAATTACGATTGACGATTGGAGAGATAAGTCGTTCAAGGATGCCAAAGATATAATATGGAATGACATTCAAGTAAATTTTTTGATCCAATCTTTTGTCATTTATAATTTTTTTCATTGAAATACTTTACTTATAATTTTTTTAATTGCAGACGACTTTTGTCCTTGAGGAGGGACGAAAGAGTTACGTTTTGAGAGTTGCTGGGAAAATCCATTGGGGATTTAGATCGCATCTCTCAAATTTCTATCTAAAAGATAGAGAAGGAAACACAACTGCTGAACCTCCAAAAATATATCAACATTATATATCAAATGATGAATGGAAAGCATTTGTTTCCAAACGTTCTGACCCGCGTTTGTCGTAAGTGATTAATTTATTAGCATTTTTGTGTTTTATTATTCATTTTCGTAGCGTATTTTAAATTTTTACATAATTGCTATTTTTTTATATAGAATATTAGTAAGGCAAATCGCGAGAAGGCAACCAATCCGACGCACCCATACAAAAAATCATGTATGGGATATGCACGTCTAGACCAGTGACTTGTAAGTAATTAAACATCAATTTGATATAATGAGGGAATTTGTATTATAAACTATAGTTTCTAACTATTATTTTCATTATGATCTTAACGAATAGCGACAAGACCCCCAATCCGATCAACCGTTGGGTCGTCATATCTTGTGGAAGGAAGCTCGTGTAAGTAAGGATGGAGTGGTTGATAACGAAAATGTTCAAAGAGTAATAGAACTTTGTGTAAGTATATTACGACTTTAATATTTTTCAATATTGTATTTATCACTTCAATACTTTTTAATATTGTATTTTAAAAATGCTATTGAACTTAACTTTTTTAATGTTACATGTATTTTAGGAGACCATCAAACAAAGTTCTGAAAATGAACACGGCAACAAGGCTAGTTGCAGGGACATTCTGGGTAAAGTTTTTAATGTCCCTAAGTATTCCAGTCGAGTTAGGGGGAAAGGATTTGGCGTAACTCCCAAAAGCTTTTTTCCTCAAGAGAAGCGCCAAAAACCTTCCAACGAGGAAGTATTAGAGAAGCTCATAATCCTATTAGAGAAAGTGGCACTCTTGGTGAATACAAATAAAGACAAGCAACTTCCGGATCAGCTCCAACGTGAAATACAAATGGAGAGTGAAACCACGAGTTGCAACGTCGGTTTGAAAAGTATTCCCGAGGTAATTAATTACTTACATGCTTATGTAATTACTTATGCATTAAACAATATTATATATTAACTGTACTTATGTTTTAACTATTGATTTAGGGTGTCACTTCATGTTTCCTATACTTGTCCTTGCCTACTCATCGAAAGGAGGGAAAAGGAAAACTGTACAATACTTTGGGAGAAGTATTGCACAATACTCCGATCCTTGCGGGCCACGTCAAAGTATCGCCTATTGTTGCTTTCGAACCAACTGCATCGTTGCCGATACTGGACAATGACGGAGATATGCAGATATTGGGCGACGCGATTGGTAGTTACGTGGCATGGCCCACAAACCTTATTGCCCTTGATAAAAGGCCTGCCAGAAATGAATCAGTTACATCTCCCAAAAAGGTTTGTCACATTTATTGCATAAGTTTTGTCATTTTTTTCAAATTCAATAAACTAACATTTAACCTCATTTTTGTAGGTCCAAATAAATAAACCACCCGCACATCCAAAAAAGGCAGCAAATCTAAAAAATTGGATGTTAATAGTGCTGTCGGGTAATAAAGCTGCCAAACTAGCAGCAAGAAAAAAACTGGATCGGGGAAAATCGGTCGCCGCAGCTGCTGCTCCTAAAATAAGTCAGCCATGCCTTTGTAAATACGGTGTGTGTCTTGACATCCAAGTAAAAAAGAACATGGGCAGCAGCGACGATTCGCGCATCATACCCAGAAATAAAGATATATTCGGAGATGAGTATGATGAATATCTCGAAAAGGAGCACATATACGAACTTCTCGAACATAAAGGAGCTTAGTGCTACTGTAATGAGCTCGTACATAAGGTAAAAAATACTTTTAATTGTATTTATTGGTAATTAATTAAATGTGTTGGTAATTAATCAAGTTTAAAATTTTCATTGAAGGTTTTTGTATGAGAAGGTCGTGTGCACGAGGAAATTGTCAAATAAATACTCATTCTTGTCTCCGCATAAGATGTCGATGTGGAAACTCGATCCAGAAAATGTAAAGAAATACATTATAGATATGTTATTAGGAAATATAGAAAAGGATAAATTGTTCTTCGCACCATATAATTCAGGGTACGTAATTTTATCTTTTTTAATTGATGAGAATTTAGTTTATTAGTTGTGTATAAACAAAATTTCTTAACCAATTTTTTTGTTGTTGTAGGGCACATTGGGTGCTATTTGCAATCAATGCAGTCTCTGAAGTTATATATTATTTGGATCCCGAGCATGGCGATTACAACAAACACTCCAAAATAAAGACTATGTTCGACACGTAAGTAATATTCATTAATTTTTGTTACACATATATATAAATAAGTGTTTGTTCATGCTAAAATAATCACATTTATTCATTCGATAGTGCATTAAAAATTTTTCGAGCTCAAAGAGGTGCTACGGTGTCAAAGCAAAAGTCTAATAACATTACATGGATCCCAATAAAGTTTCCTTGTCAAACAAACAACATCGACTATGGGTACTACGTATTGAGATTCATGAAGGAGATTGTTGACAAGAATAAAACTATTATTCTAGAAACGGTACGGTATTTTGATTATATGATTTTCATATAAAAATTATCTATATATTTGATACTAACTTAATATAGTATGTTCAATTTTTATATTGCAGTAATTTGACAATTCCAGTCCATCATATTCTGAGCAAGATCTGATGGAATTAAAGGAAGAATGGTGTGAGTATGTGCTTGAAATGAATATTATTTGATTTTCTGGGAAATAGCATGCTGTTGGGCAAAGGATCTGAATATTATATGGTAGCTAGTGCATATTCTGTATATTTTTTTATTTATTATATGTATTTGATCATAGGACAATATATATACATGCATATGAATATTTTGTAAATTAGGTTCAATGTATATGTAGTAACTTATGTTGTAAATTACTGTGTTACAGAGTAATATATATGTATCAGGTTGTAAATTATTAATTTTGGTTGTGTTGTGTTGTGTGAGCTGATTCAAAATAATTTTGGATAAAAAGATAAAAGACAGCGCTTTACAAAAAAAATGCCATAAAAAGCTAAAAAAGCGTTTTTCAAATATATACAGGGCTTTAAAAAAAAATACACATTTTACAGCGCTTTTTCTAAAAAGCGCTGTAAAAGGTACACAAAAATATGAATTATGGGTATGCCTTTTACAGCGCTTTTTCTAAAAAGCGCTATAAAAGGTACACCAAATATATGAATTATGGGTATGCCTTTTACAGCGTTTTTTGCAAAAAGCGCTGTAAAAGGCACACCAAATATATGAATTATGGGCATGCCTTTTACAGTGCTTTTGTAAAAAGCACTGTAAAAGGTACACCATAATATGAATTATGGGTATGCCTTTTACAGCGCTTTTTGCAAAAAGCACTGTAAAAGGCACACCAAATATATGAATTATGGGTATGCCTTTTACAGTGCTTTTTGTAAAAAGCACTGTAAAAGGTACACAAAAATATGAATTATGGGTATGCCTTTTACATCGCTTTTTCTAAAAAGCGCTGTAAAAGGTACACCAAATATAAGAATTATGGGTATGCCTTTTACAGCGCTTTTTGCAAAAAGCGCTGTAAAAGGCACACCAAATATATGAATTATGGGTGTGCCTTTTACAGTGCTTTTTGTAAAAAGCACTGTAAAAGGTACACCATAATATGAATTATGGGTATGCCTTTTACAGCGCTTTTTGCAAAAAGCGCTGTAAAAGGCACACCAAATATATGAATTATGGGTATGCCTTTTACAACGCTTTTTGTAAAAAGGGCTGTGAAAGGTGCATAACAAGCGCGCGTTATATTTACATGATTTACAGCGCTTTTTTAGAAGCGTTGTTGTATCTTTTACAGTGCTCGATTCCACAACGGTTTTTTTTTTGAAAAAGCGTTGTTAAAGGCTTAAAAAAAGCGCTCTTAAAGGCTTAAAAAAAGCGCTGTGAAAGGCTATTTTTGGCGTAGTATAAGAGACTTAATTAGTTTGGAAAGAGTGTAATGTACAACATCTAATGACAGTATTGAAAAATATACATTCATTACATCGAGAACAAAACAATTAAGGTAAGGAGTTTCAATGTAGGGATGAGTGTGTTTAGCTTTAGTTGGAGGGATAACAAACACTAGTCATTTTGGTCAACTTCCAAGAATAATAATTGCCCCCGTTTGAATCGATTGAATCCTTTTTTTTATCCCTAACATTTGCGGTAATCGCTCCTCCATGTTTTCAATCCATTGGGACGCTCTAACATTTGCATAGGTCGCCTTTTCAGGTTCTCAACCTATTTTTTGTCTTTTCTAAGCATAATATTTTTTAACTGCATCAGAATTTACTAGAACTAGAAACTCATCTTCATCCATTTCTGCGAGTATTAGAATTTGATGTTGCTAAATATCACTAGAAGGGGGGTTGAATAGGGATTTTGCTGTTTAAAAATAATTTCTAAGTGTTTTAAAAACTATCCTCTCGCTGAGGATGGCTAGCTCGAGGATGAGATTTTTCTAATCGTTAGATCTAAGTTGAGCAAAAGAGTTGGAGTAGAATATGAGAGACACAACACAATTTTATACTGGTTCACCCGATGGCTACATCCAGTCCTCACACCCTTGTGAGATTTCACTAACTTTCAAACAGATCAATCCTCACCTTGAGGATGATTACAAATCGTGTATTCTTTAGCTTCACCAAGCTTACAATCAATTTCTGAATATTTCCAAGTGTAACTCACAAGGAAATTACAAAATGATATGAGAGTGATTGATACTTAATACTTTCTCAAAAGATTTACAAAGATATAGTGTAGGATCAAAGAAAGTAAGAAGTGAGGGTGTTTTGCTCTTGATAGCTTTAAGATGCTTGATCATTTTATGCAAGTGTGTTGTGTGTCTTCCAATAGAGAGCTTGTTTGCATTTTATAGAGATACAAGCCCTTGATGACCGTTGGAGCTTATTTCAAACATTCCAAGTCTTTCATCATATTTACGGAATTCCCATTACAGCTATCCTCACTTTTCTTGTAACTTGAGCTTGACAAGTCCTTGTCAATTCTCTTTTATCAGCAATGCACAACTGTTATTTGACCATGTGAGCTGCATTTTTCGAAGACGTTAAGGTCTAGGTTGGTTTCACCTTTAGAGGTGATGTTGACAAGAGAGAGAAAGCTTAGCCTTTAAATTAGCCTTCACATGTGATAACACAACGACAAAGTGGTACATGGGACCCATCGAAAATAAAATGTCATGCTGACGATATTGGTATAGGTACAGTCTTCCAAATTAACAATAAACACATCCCAAAAGAAAGACATTTAGTCCCTATACGTCAACCTGATCTGATCATTCTACAAAAAACTATACATCCTGAGTGATCTTCACGTGCCCCGCAAGATCCTTCTAACATAGCTCCAGTCAGGTGTTTCCAACTACATTCCCATCCATAGGGTACGAACCGGTACGATGGTCATGGTTCTCATCTGAGGGCAAAGCTTAGATTTCCACAATAGTGTAAAGGGTCACCAACTGAAATTAACAATTAACACATAACATTTAAGTTTTTTAAATTCACAAAATAACAATTCAACTTAGCATGCACCTTAAAAGGGTCTCCATATGCTAAACATTCATAAACAAGGTTGAAAAATGAAGATTTTAACAAAACAGCACTGTTGTATTCGAGTAAAGCATCTATGTATTCGAATACAAGGCTGTTTCAGCATTCAGCAGCAAAAACAGCATGTATGTATTCGAATACAGCCTTCTATATTCGACTACACAACAAGTCAGTAGCAAAACAACATATTTGTATTCGACTACAACAGTCTTTATTCGACTACACAGTAAGTCAGTGGCAAAAATAGCATGTTTGTATTCGAATACAGCTTGCTGTATTCGAATACACATCAGACAGCTGCAGACAAACAACAAATTTCAGCATTTTTCAGCTTTTCAAAGGGTTTCGAAATCAATCAACACTTACACACAAATCCAAACAATCACACTTAACAATTATAGCGCAATCACCACGACATCTTGAATTTCGAAATGGTTTTGCAATCAATCACACTTACAAACAATTCCAAAACATCCACACTTGGCAATTATAACACAATCACCACGAAAACTTATGTTTCGAAAAGGTTTTGCAATCAATCACATTTACAAACAATTCCAAAACATCCACATTTGGAAATTATAAAACAATCACCATGACGACTTGAGTTCAAACACTCAATCAAAATCTTAAATCAAACATGACTCGCGTGCCAAGCACCCTAATGCAATGCGTATATGCAAAAATGCATGGACTCGGAATTCCAAACCAAAACCCTCCTTGAAGGGACGTAAATCATTATTGTACTGCCTATCACAGGCCGAAGTACTAAATTACCGAGGTGCTACCTATCATGAGTCAGCATGATTTACTAAACTCGTGCAGTCTATCGCAGACCTTACACGACGTGACAATCCCCGAAGGATAAGATGAACCAGCAAATCACATGGAATAATCTCATGGCCCATCTGGTCACCACGTACTACGAAATGCATGAGCAAACTCTGACTCTATCCACGACAATCGTTAAGTAAATGCAGATATTAAAAGATTCCCCATTCTTAATACCCATTTAACTCTAACAATTCGGACACAATCATTAAGTAAATACATATATTAAAATATTTCCTCATTCTTAATACGCATTTAACTCTAACAATTCAAACAACAATCATTAAGTAAATGTAGATATTAAAAGATTCCCCATTCTTAATACCCATTTAACTCTAACAATTCGGACGACAATCATTAAGTAAATACATATATTAAAAGATTCCCCATTCTTGATACCCATTTAACTCTAACAATTCGGACAACAATCATTAAGTAAAATGCATATATTAAAAGATTCCCCATTCTTAATACCCATTTAACTCTAACAATTCGGACGACAATCATTAACTAAATGTAGATATTAAAAAATTCCCCATTCTTAATAGACATTTAACTCTAACAATTCGGACAACAATCATTAAGTAAATGCAGATATTAAAAGATTCCCCATTCTTAATACCCATTTAACTCTAACAATTCGGACGAAAATCATTAAGTAAATGCAGATATTAAAATATTCCCCATTTTCAATACCCATTTAACTTTAACAATTCGAACGACAATCATTATGTAAATGCAGATATTAATAGAGTCCCCATTTTTAATACCCATTTAACTCTAACAAATCTCACGAAAAACATTAAGTAAATGTAGATATTAAAAGATTCCCCATTTTTAATACCCGTTTAACTATAATGATTTTCAAATTCCACACAGAACATACTCAGACGTATTCTCAAATTCAATGCACAATTCACAACAAAACACATCAATTCATTTTTTTCATAGAATCCACACAAACACATCTCAAAATTTCTAAGTATTAGTTATGAACACGTCAAACACGACAACCACAAATCATCACAACCCACTACTCAAACATATAAAATTTCATTTCCTCAAAAGCCACACATAAATGAATTCAATTCATTTTCCACAAAACACTCATCAATATCACCAAAAACCCAACTCTGAAATTTCACCCATAAAAGAATTAAATACATTTTCCCCAAATCAACACTTCAACCCTAACAAATTTCTTTTCCACACAACCACAAATAAGTCCCTAAATGCAAACTAAAAGTTTGGAAGGAGCCCTTACCTTAATGTTAGCTTTAACGAGCGATTACGGTACTGCGAGTAATTCCAATAAAATCTACGCTCACGATGTCGCTTCCAAAGTTAGTTCACTAGCACCGTAGCATGGAGGTGAGAAACTTTCCCTTCTATCTCTTCTTGAAACAAGCTTAGATCTAGAAGAAAAGTGGGGATTTGCGTTTAACGGTTTTGAAAACCCCTAACACTGTTTTTCTTCATTTTCAAATCAAAGAGGAAGAATGAAGCTGAGAAATCCTTGTCTTCTCACCCACCAAGCCTTGGTTCCTTTTCTTGAGGCAAAAGGAAGCAATGAAAATGAAAGAAAAAGATGGAAGAAGACGATTGGGTCGCGAGGTAGGGAGGAGGAAGAAGAGCGAAGGAAATTCTTTTCTTTTTGTTTTCCTTTCTTCCTTTTCCTTCCTTTCTATTTCTTTCCTTTTTCCTTCTTTTCCTTTTCTTTCCATATATATATATATATAACAAATATCTAAAAATATCTAGATATTTCATAAAATTACCATTTCACCTATCACTTCCCAAACCACTTTTTGTTAAAAATATCTACCCTCGTCGCAACTCATTTGACTGATAAAATTTTCTGCAACCATATATATATTTAACAAAATTTCCTGGTATTAAAATCTTCGTAACGTAAATAAAATGTTATCCGACAAATAATTTTAATCTAATTTCCAAAAATATATTTTCTGTATTTAATTCACTAAATACCAAAAACTGAGCTAAAAGCCTAAGAAATTCAACACAAAATACCATAAAATAATAGAATTTGGGATTTAAAAACTATGGGTCTTACATGCTACGTCCAGTCCTCACACCCTTGTGAGATTTCACTAACTTTCAAACAGATCAATCCTCACACCGAGGAAGATTACAAACCGAGTATTGTTTAGCTTCACCTAGCTTACAATCAATTTCCGAATATTTCCAAGTGTAACTCACAAAGAAATTACAAAATCATATGAGAGTGATTGATACTTAATACTTTCTCAAAAGATTTACAAAGATATAGTGTACGATCAAAGAAAGTAAGAAGTGAGGGTGTTTTGCCCTTGATAGTTTTAAGATGCTTGATCATTTTATGCAAGTGTGTTGTGTGTCTTCCAATAGAGAGCTTGTTTGCATTTTATAGAGATACAAGCCCTTGTTGACCGTTGGAGCTTATTTCAAACATTCCAAGTCTTTCATCATATTTACGGAATTCCCATTACTGCTATCCTCACTTTTCTTGTAACTTGATCTTGACAAGTCCTTGTCAATTCTCTGTTATCAGCAATGCACAGCTGTTATTTGACCATGTGAGCTGCATTTTTTGAAGACTTTAAGGTCTAGGTTGGTTTCACCTTTTGAGGTGATTTTTACAAGAGGGAGAAAGCTTAGCCTTTAAATTAGCCTTCACATGTGATCTTCCATTTTTTGCTTGTTTCAAGTTGCCTTTCTTCAACTTGAATTCTTCATGTATATATTCTTGCAAACACATTCAATAGTCTGACTTTAGCCTTCACATATGCTTGAAGAGTTGATTTCAATTTTGTTGACCTATCCTCTGCCTATTCTGCCATCCTCTACATACTATATCTAGCTATATTCATCTTTTTCTTTTGACATTTTGACTCTTGATTTTAAATGCTTTGTTTATTCATGAAATAAATCTGACATTGTGAAATAAATCTGACATTGTGAAATAAATGTTTGTTTTTGATATTATTGACAAACATACATCTTGAAATAAATCTGACATTGTGAACTGAGAAAAATTTCAGGAACATCAACTCAATCCTACAAACTTGAGACAATTGCATGGAACTCAAGAAATCAACAAAAGCTTGCAGATTCATAAGCAAATCGATTAGTAAAATCGATTCTGTAACAGGGTTGAATGATATTATCCAGTCTGGGATTAATCAATCAATGGGCAAAATCGATTTGCACATTCTATGAAAAATCAAACAGGCTATCAATCGATCAGGCAAATCGATTGGTACACTTATCAGAAAATAAAATGTGCAAGTCAGAGAGCCTATTTGCCACAAATCGATTTGGCAGATCGATTGTTTAAATCACCAGGACTGACCTGATTGCTTACATCGAATAGACAAATCGATTGGTACATTTACTGAAAGTAAAATGCGCAAGTCAGTAGCATGCCTTGCAAGCTAATCGATTTGGAAAATCGATTAATCCAATCACTTCTTTATTTTTGTTTGTCTACATCGATTGACACAATCGAGTGTGAATGTCCCAGAGCCAAACCAATGATTACTAAATAGGTTAGGCAAATCGATTTACTAAAATAAGTTTCAAAATAACCTTGGTCTAGAACATACACAGTCGATTAGCATAATCTACTATTTTTCTTCAGTTGAATTAAGTTTGGCATCAATCGACGTGGTAAATTGATTGAACGAGCAAACTGCAAAAATAAGCTTCAGACTTAAGTTTACAGTCGGTTAGGCAAGTCGATATTTGAAAATCACTGTGTCCCTGGAACCAGTGTAATCGATTGACTAAAGCGATTGGTGCAAAAAGTTTTAGAAACAGAGATGACTAAATTGGTTGAATCGATCAAGTACATTCATCCAAGTCTGAAGAACTCAGTTAAAATAATCGATTCCTTAAATCTATTAGTGTAAGCAGTTTCAAGATTCAAGAAAAACAAGATTCGCGAAATCGATTGGTTATATCAATTAGTGTGCTTTATAACTTTAATGAATTGATTTTCCAAATCGATTCATACGTTGTTTTTCCAGAAACTATATAAACTGCTTTCACACACTTCTTCTCATAATACATACACATAACAATAATAATTACAACAGATGATAACAATCATTTTACCACTAACTCTTTCTCAACTGACATTACTTTGAACTTCTTTTTCAGCCATGAACAATCAACGTTTGTGATCAATGAGGATTGAAAAAGACTGAATTGGGAAAGACTACTTTGAGAAGAATGAAGATCAAGAACTTTGTATAATTGATCTGTTTCATTTCTGTAAACCATTTTTTTGTAACCAAATTACTTTGAGAAAATCCAGTTATTACTGGTGGTGTTCTTCGAGGTTGAGGGCTGTCAACAAGAAGACGCTTGACTGAATTCTTGTTCAAGTTTATGGGACTTAAACTTGGGAATTCAGGGAGGGAAAGATAGAACAGGGAGAATAGTTTAAGATTGGTGTGAGGCGTTGTGTAAAAATCTGTAAACTGATTCTAAGAAGTTCAATTGGACAGGCAAAGATCTAGTTGGATCTTGGTACTGGATGTAGGTCGTCACGAGACGACTGAACCAGTATAAAAATCTGCGTACACTTTTCTTTCCCTTATCTCATTTAAATTTCTGCAATTATTACGTTTATGATATTGATTGAATGCATGATAAAGAATCTATGTTAAGTGACGTTGTATGACTAATTGTCTTAACATAATTGCATGAAAATCAACATCTTGGATATTAATTGTTTTCTGATGCATTACTCCTTATATATCTTGATCCACACAGTTTGACATTCATTAGAATTGTTTATTAGGGACCTTATTCATTCTTGTGGTTAGTAAATTTCGAATTTATTAAACTGCTGCACATATTGTTAGAATAGACATTATTCTGCATAAATCTTCCGCAAATCAGAGGTCTTATCCCCCATCACATAGATTTGACATTTATGACATTTATGACATTTATGACATTTCTTTATGTAACTAAAGCAACCAGACTCCATGGTCATAAAATAGTAGTCATCCATTATGATTTTTCTTGACATTGTGTATCCATTTGCATGAGTTCCAAAAGAACCTTCGTGAACCTCTTGAATGAACATATGTGGAGAACCATATCATGATTTCTCTTATAAAGCACATCACCATTTAAGAAGAAGTTCATTGACAACCTCCTCAAAACCCTTTTGTCGTTATCTGAAAACACTCGATGGATATTCTTTATTCTTAACATAGGATTTCATATTATAAAACCATGCCTCATATTTTGCAATATTCTCCAAGATGCTTCATATACCTCAAGAACTATTACCTTTGCTTCAATATATGCTTTAATTCCCATCGCACATGCCTCATTCTACAATATTGTTTGTGCAATCAAGACACATTCTAGTTGTAAATGGAATGAACAAGTTATTTGGGGAAATCAAAATGGCTCCAATTCCATGCTTTAATGCATTAGAAGTATCATCAAACACCAACGTCCATTTTTCTTTACCAGATGATTTAGTCTCTTGAAATAAAATCCTTATTCCTTCATCGAGGAATTCACACTACATTGATTGATAATTTTCTACAGGTTGTAGGGTCAAATACTCTACTAGTGCGCTTCCGTTGATAGCCTTATGTGTAACATACACTACGTCGTATTTTGATAATGTCTACTAATGGTCAATCCTTGTAATAAGAGCAATTTTCTTAAAGATGTTCTTAATTGGGTCCATTTTAGACACCAAGTTATATGACATAACATGTATTTCCTCAACCGACGAGCAGCTCATGCTAATGCGCAACATGAACGTTCAAGCAGTGAATTTCTTGTTTCAAAACTAGTTGACTTTTTTCTCAAATAATAAATACGTGTTATTTCTTACTAGATTCATCACGTTGCCCCAGTACACAACCCATTGCTTGTCAAGTATTGTTAAGTACATAATAAGTGATTTCTCACGAACCGAGGAGGCACCAAGATTGGAGGTTTTGACAAGTACTGCTTAATCTTCTTGAATGCTTTTTGACAATTCTCATTCCATTCAACCTTTTGGTCTTTTTGCAACAACTTGAAAATTGGCTTGCTTGTACCGGTGAGATTTGATATGAACCTGGAAATGTAATTTAATCTACCCAAAGAGCCACGAACTTTTTTTCGTGCCTGGAGCTGACATTTCTTGTATTGCGCTTACTTTATTTGGGTTCACTTTTATCACTTTTTCACTAACGATAAACCCAAGTAACTTGTCTGATCCCAATCCAAAAGTGCATTTAACAAGGTTTAACAAAGTCTAGACTCTTTAGTCGCACAAACAATTTTTGAAGTTTAACAACATGGTTTTTTTTTGTCAGAGACTTTGTAATCATATCGTCCACATAAGCATATATCTCCTTATGCATCATGTCATGAAACAAAGTTACCATTTCTCTTTGATAGGTTGCCCCAACATTCTTCAACCCAAATGGCATCACTTTATAGCATAGCATTCCCCATTGTGTGATGAATGTAGTTTTCTCCATATCCTCAAGAGTCATCTTGATTTAATTGTATCCTGATAAACCATCCATGAAGGAGAAAAGGGGATATTGAGAAATGTTATCCACTATGACATCAATATAAGGCAAGGGAAATCATCATTAGGACTAGCTATATTTAAATCCCAATAGTCAAAGCACATTCAAACCTTTCCATCCTTTTTTGGTACTGGAACAATATTTGCAACTCATTGAGGATATTTTGTCACTGCTAAGAAACCAACATCAAATTGATTCTTGACATCTTCTCTAATTTTAAGTGGCATATCAGGCCTCGTCCTCCTTAGTTTTTGTTTAATTGGAGGACATTCAGGCTTAAGTGGTAACTTGTATTCATCTATGTTAGTATCTAGCCTAGGAATATCTGAATATGACCATGCAAAGAAGACCAAATAGTCAAATAAATGTTTAATCAACTTTTCTCGTTCACTTTCTTTCATAGACATACTAATTTTAATTTCATATCATATTCAGTCCCCAAATTGATCACCTCAACAAGTTCTTGATAGAGCTGGATTATCTTAGCTTCTTATTCCATTAGTCTTTCTAGTTCTAGGGGACGTTCACAATTTTCTTCATAATCCTCATCAGCGTGATTAATTGAGTGTTCAAAATTATAAGAATGGGTTCTAACACTACTATTTTCAACATATTCATTTTCAACTCTACATTGTTTAAATTAAGAACAAAAAGGAAAAAAAATATGAGTAAAGAATGTCATTTTAACAAAAAAAAAAAAAGAAATAGTTGGAGAATTCAAAAATGCATTCATTGAAAAAAATTACAAAATTAAAACACATGTTCCCTAATTAGTTATCCTTATATTCTTAGGCAGAGCAACAGAAGTTGAAATACATAATTACTTTGAACAAGAATTAACAAACACATGAAACTAGAGGATCTTCCAATTGTTGAGACTGGTGTTTGGAGGACAAGGGTACACTAGCTTTAGAGTATCATCATCAACATGATCTTCTTCCGCAATAGCCACCTAATAAGCATTTATTATTTTGGCGCTTTAAAAGGTTTTTCTCCTTGATCCATCAAATGTTTTCACCACCATAGCATTGGGCTTCATATCGGCTCCATCGAAAAATAGTTGATTTGTTTTGAGAGTTTTCATACGATCATAACATTTCACCAAGATGTGTAATGATTTATTATGCTTTAATTTGTCCCATTAGTTGGTAATTCACCATCACTAAAATTCAGACAATTACTAACGATGATGTTATCGGCAACTCCATCAAACTGGTCGATAGTAATATCATGAATAACATGGACCTCATTTAAAACTTTCATCAATGCCCTTCTATGTGCTTTAGAGTTTAATAACAAAGAAATATTAGATATCTTAGAAGGGGTTTTATTTAGTTGACCCACAACCTGATATTCACTTTGCTTGATAAACTTCAAACACTCGTTAGTTTTTTCTTCAGGCACCGTCTTTTTGCAAGTCTCTGGTCCTTTTATAGCATGATTCAGAACTTATTTCCCTTTTTCTCCATGACCCTCATTTTTTCTAGGTTGTTCAGGGACGTAGACTTGACCACTCCGAGTCATCCCATCGATCCCTGAAATATTGGTGATATCAATTTCTTTAGGTCCAAAACTATCACTTGATTGATGATTGGCCAAATGGGATGTGACTTTATAATTCCATGGTACCGCCTTGGTATTTTCATAAGAAAAAGGGGTTGGTGCTTGGACAATTATTAGATTTGACCTGTTTCAATTTGGCTTAAGATTCTCTTTTCTATACAGGATTTTCAATGGTCTTGGGAATGATCTATTATTTTCCACGCACGGCTCTATGGTCAATACATGATCATCTCTTGCAAAATTTACTTGTATGAAATTCCTATCCATTAATTCTTGAAGGAATTCCTTGAGCTCTTCACAATTTTTTTACGGAGCGTGAATCATTTGCGAAAACGCCACAAATATTAACCTCCTTGTTAATCGTCTCAATCAAGTTTAACTTGCATAGCTCAACAAAAATAACTTTCCCGGATTTTCACATGTTGTATATTCTTAATTGCACATTGGTCTACCTCATCTTCAATGACATTAACAAAGGGATTCCCGTGACCTGACAAGGGATTGTTGGCGGAATGGCCTCTATCCTTAGAAAGTTATACACAAGATTATTAACCAAACTATACAATTTATTTCTAAGTGATGAACTTAATATTAAAACCAACTTGTTTAATATTAATTCCAATTTAACAGTGATAGATTCAAAAGATTATTCAAAATAGAGATTCAAAACTTATTAAAACAAACATTCAAGAACACATGCATTATCAAGATAAAGAGTATAGAGATAGAAAAGTGTGCACCAGGGATTTTTATACTGGTTCGACTATTTATTCGATAGTCTACATCCAGTCCTGGAATCACTTACAGATTCCAGCTTTCACTAGAAATGATTTGAGTATGTTTACAGACTTTCCAGCACTTCAATGCCTATACATCTAACTCAACACCACTCTACAACAACAACCAATCTATCCTCAAGAACTAATCGCTAAGCTCTAGCAAGATCAGATTGAGATCTCTTTTAGATGATCACAAGCAACCTAAAATATGACCACCAGTTTCACAATACTGGATTTTCACACACTTTCTTTTACATAGTTTTTTTGTTCAAAAAGAACTAAGAACACTTGACTCAATCACACAAATCTCACACTAAGTATTTGCCAATAATTGTGAGTTATAACAATTTCTAAAAGCCAATTAATATCTTTTAATTTTCTGTTGTTCTGTATTGTTATGAAAATTGTGATTGATTCAGTTTATATAGTTTTTGAAAAACTTCAGTCAAATCGATTTCCCAATTGATTTTATTAATGTGTATTACCAGCTTAATCGATTGCCTAATCGATTATCGTATTTCTTGTTTTTCTTGAATCTTGAAAATAGATGAACTAATCGATTTCCTAATCGATTCTTTTAATGCATATATTAGAAACTGATACTCAGTTTATATCAGAATCAATTGACTAATCAATTATAATTATTTTGTTCAAGCAATGAGAACAAAACAATCGATTACTCAGTCGACTCACTTTCATTGACATAATCGATTTGGCAATGGGTTAAATTCTCCCTGTAACTCAGACATTTACTCCAATCGATTTGCCAATCGACTTGACTTGTCCCAGTAACTCAGATATTTAGTTAAAATCGATGTGCCAATCGATTATGCAATATGTTTCTGATAAATGATGAACTACTTTATTCATGCAATCGATTAACTAATCGATTAGTGCAAAACCAGTAACTTAAGAAAAATATATCAATCGTTTGTCCAATCGATTTCTATAATCACAGAACATATGCCTGATTAAAAATATTTTAGTAATCGGTTTGCCAATCGATTGACTCTGTACAAGCTTTGTTATGTGGGTTAGAAAATCGATTACCCAATTGATTTGCAAATCGATTGTCCAATTGATTTCTTTAATCATAGAACACATACATGATTAGAAACATTTAAGTAATCAATTTCCCAATCGATTAACTCAGTGAAAATTTGTTCGGTTAATTAGACAATCAATTACCCAGTTGATTTATCAATTGATTTACCAATTGATCGAATTACTTACTTATTTTATGATTTCTATTTTAATTGGCAAATATTTAGATGTGAAACCATAATGATTAATATACCTATTAAATACTATGAACACTAGACAAAATTGCATATAATCTTCAAGATTTGTATACTATCATCAATCTTTGCTTGATTGCTTGAGATCCAAGATTTGTCCAAGTGTTTGATTCTTTTTCATAATCTTCAAGCCTTATGATATGATTGATCTTTGCTTGATTGATTTCCTAAAATGTATCTCAACTTACACTATTAGATTTATCAGATAATGCATATACATTGTATGTTTGGAAGTTATATCAAAATCAATGTCAAGGAGACATATATCTTACAATCTCCCCCCTTTTGATTAAATGACAAACATACAATTTAACTTTGAGTTTACATTTGAAAACTTAACTTCATAATAACTATTATTTAAAAACTCCCCCTGAATTATAGACTTCATAATTCATTTTTATTTCAACTTTAAAAATTCCCCCTGAATTATAGATTTCATAATTGATTTCAATTTCAAGCACAAGCACAATTTAAATTCATTCAAATTTGGTGTATCAGAGCACATATTCAAGTTTGGTATCAGAGTAATTAGAACACGGTATCAGAGCATCTAATTTAAAATCATTTAAGTTTGGTAACAGAGCACATAAGAGTACACTTTATTCAAATTCATTTAAATTTGGTATTTCAAAGTATTCATCCAAATTTTGTATCAGAGCATTCATCAGATCACATAAGCACAATTTAAAGCACAATTTAAATTCAATTGGTATCAGAGCATATCATCTCAGCACAATCACATATCAGATCACATATGCACAATCCCATATCAAATTTTAGTATCAGAGCACAAGAGTTTGAGCATAAAAGAAGAGATTAGAGCACAAGAGTACAAGTTAAATTGGATCAAATTCTCCTCCCTTTTGTCATTATATTCAAAAATAAAATACAATCGAGAATGATGATTCAAACGCTGTTGCAAGATATACACTGAAAACACAGAAACATTACAAAACACCAAAGAAAACAAAAGCCTAAACAACTAATCTAGGGTTGTTCCTCATTATCACCAATGGGAGAAGTAGAGACTGTTGTATTAGCCTCAACAAGTGTCTCCTCAACATGAGGTTCAGTACTATCAAGGTTAATAGGGTTTGTTTCTTCAATTGCTTGATTGCCAATGTCAACTATATCTTCAAAAGACATCTTGAGACCCAAATGGTCTTGGATAGCATCAACATCTTGAACAATCGAGTTGAGAGTTGCTTGGAGTTTCCTAAGGGAGGCTTCCACTTTAGCATTGTGAGCAGCCTAAGACTCCATAAATTCCAGCAACTTAGCTAAAACCTCAAATTGGTTTTCAGGTTGTTCAGCATTTGATTGAGTTGTTGTCCAAATACCATTGATCCTTTTCAATTGCATTTGATTGACAATTGATTAACCGAAGATCAGAGTTGTTTTTATTGATTCTTCATTGACAAAAGAGATTTTGAAATGTCTCAGAATCTTGGTTATTAGCTGAGGGTAGGGGAGCATTAGCTTTCCTTGTGTTGTTTCCAACATGTTCATCAGCATAATCCATGCCCAGCTCATCTTGAGCTCCTTGTACAGGCCCCAAAGAAGAATCATGTTCAGCTTCTGGACTACATCATGGTTTCCTGATCTAGGTACCAACATCCTTGTTAGCACATACATCAGCATTCTATATAGGACCTTAATCTGACCGATTGGGAGGGATATTTTTTCAACAAATCCTTCAATCATCAGGTCTTGAATTTTTGTGTGTCTGTCTCCTAATGTTTCCCAAGCATCATCAGTAGAGCCAGGATCAGTCCTGCCATCAACAGACTCTCCATAAAAGGGTAGTCTTGAAAGCTTGGAGAACTCCTCAAAGGACATAGAAATTTTGTTCCCTTTAACTTCAGACTCAAAACCAGTGTTTGTGAGAGTGAAGTTAGAGTAGAAAGCTCTAATCAGTCTTGGATAGACTTCGAGGGGGCAGGAAAGGAAATCTACCAAACCATGAAATCTTAGATGGTTTTGGAAAGTGAACCCGTTTGCATCAAAATATGCAAAATCCAGAGTTCTTGCCTCATGGATTTTTCTTTTTAGAAATGCAGGGGATAGAGCAAAGTCCTCAACAGGTTTACCTTTAGAAGGTTGAGGCTTCTTTGGCTGAGGAGAAGAAGTGGTTTTCTTCTTCTTCTGGGTTGACATTTTCATTGCATCACTCATTAGCTTTTCAATTTGAGGAGTCTTTGTAACACCCCGTTTTTCAAAGCGATGGTGTATTTTTTTTTTTCAAAAGAAATTAAAATAAAACAGAGAAATAAATAGAGTAACACCTTTGGATAAATAATTAAGTCGTTATAATTTACAAGCAGCGGAAAAAGTTCTCAAAATATGAATTCAAAATATTTACATAACAAAAGTGGTACAGTCTTCCAGTTTAAAAAAAAAAAGCAACCCAAAAGAAAGACATTTGTTCCCTCTGTGTCAACCTAGTTTGATCATTTTACAAAACAACTAAACACCCTGAGTGATCTCCACGCGCCCCGTGAGATCCTCCTAACGTAGCTCCAATCAAGCATTCCCATCTACATTCCCATTTGTAGGGTACGAACCAGTAGGATCATCCTGGCTCTCATCTGAGGGCAAAGCCCAGATTTCCACAATAGTTGTAAAGGGTCACCAATCGAAATTAACAGTTAACACATAACATTTAAGTTTTTAAATGCACAAAATATCCTCTCAACTAAGCATGCACCTTAAAAGGATTTTCCATATGCTAAAAGTTCATATACAAGGTTGAAAAATGAAGTTTTTAACAAACCAGCACTGCTGTATTCGAATACAGCATCCCTGTATTCGAATACAAGGTTGTTTCAGCATTCAGCATCAAAACAGCATGTCTGTATTCGAATACAACAGTCTGTATTCGACTACACAGTAAGTCAGTGGCAAAATAGCATGTTTGTATTCGAATACAGTAATCTGTATTCGAATACACATCAAACAGCAGCAGAAAAACAACAAAATTCAGCATTTTTCAACTTTTCAAAGGGTTTCGAAATCAATCAACACTTACCCACAAATCCAAACAATCACACTTAGCAATTATAGCGCAATCACCACGACATCTTGAGTTTCGAAATGGTATTGCAATCAAACATGTTATTACCAAATTCCAAAACATAACACTTAACACTTATAACACAATACTACAACATCATGAGTTTCGAAATAGTATTGCAATCAAACATGTCATCACCAAATTCCAAAACATAACACTTAACATAATCAACACAATCACAATGACATCTCAGGTTTCAAACCACTCAATCATAAACTTGAACCAACACACTTACGCACAATTTCAAAACATATCGCTTAACGATTACAACGCAATACCCACACAGACAAAATGAACCAACAATTCACAATTTAACAGGGTGTAGTCTCTCACGGACAAACACATGTGCAGTCTCTCACGGACAAACACCTGTGTAGTCTCTCACGGACAAACACAATTCACCAGGGTGTAGTCTCCCACAGACAAACACCTGTGCAGTCTCTCACGGACAAACACAATTCACCAAGAAACGTAAGTCGTAAACGTACCACCTATCACGGGTCAGCACTGCTTACCGAGGTGCCACCTATCACGGGTCAGCACAACTTACCAAACGTAAATCGTAAATGTACCACCTATCACGGGTCAGTACAGTTTACCGAGGTGCCACCTATCACGGGTAAGCACGATTTACCAAAACAAACAATAAGTAACCAAGACATTAAGAGATTCCCCATTCTTAACGCCCAGTTAACTTAAACAATTTTCAAAACAACATTAAGTAACCAAGACATTAAGAGATTCCCCATTCTTAACACCCAGTTAACTTAAACGATTTTCAAAACAACATTAAGTAAATAAGTCATTAAGAGATTCCCCATTCTTAATACTTATTTAACTAAAACGATTTTCAAAACAAATATTAAGTAAACGAGACATTAAGAGATTCCCCATTCTTAATTCTCATTTAACTTAAACGATTTTCACAAACGAACACACATTAAGTAAACAAGACATTAAGAGATTCCCCATTCTTAATACTCGTTTAACTTAATGGTATTCAAATTCCACACAATACAGACTCAAACATATTCACAAATTTATTACACTATTCACGCCAAAACAAGACAATTCATTTCTCCACAAAATGATTTTCACGACGACATTAAGTAAACGCAGATATCAAGAGATTCCCCATTCTTAATACTCATTTAACTTAACGATTTTCACAACAACCATAAGCAAACAGACATATTAAGAGATTCCCCATTCTTAATATACTTTTGACTTAAACGATTTCCACAACAAAACATTCAGTAAACAAGTCATTAAGAGATTCCCCATTCTTAATACTCATATAACTGAAACGATTTTTCAAAAACAAACGTTAAGTAACCAAGACATTAAGAGATTCCCCATTCTTAACGCTCAGTTAACTTAAACGATTTACAAACAACATTAAGTTAACGAGACATTAAGAGATTCCCCATTCTTAATTCTCATTTTACTTAAAGGATTTTCACAAACTCACATTTAGTAAACAAGACATTAAGAGATTCCCCATTCTTAATACTCGTTTCACTTAATGGTTTTCAAATTCCAAACAAAACAAACTCAAACATACTTTCACATTCAATCCATAATTCACACCAAAATACATCAATCAACAAACATCAAGTATGAACACGCCGAATACTACGACACAAATTAACACAATCCATCACTCAAACACAGCAAGTTTCATATACTCGAAATCATACATAAATGAGTTTAAAATTCATTCTCCATAAAACATTACTTTAACCCTAACCAAATTCTTTTCCACACAACCACAAGTAAGTCCCTAAATGCAAACTAAAAGTTTGGAAGGAGCCCTTACCTTCACGTCAACTTTAACGTACGATTACAGTACCGCGAGCAAATCCGATAAAATCTCCGCTCGCAACACCACTTCCAAAGTTAGCTCACTAGCATCGTAGTGTAATGGTGAGTAACTTTCCCTTCTATCCCTTCGCGAAACGAAGCTTGGATCTAGAAGAAACGACGAGGTTTGTGTTTGACGGTTTTGAAATCCCTAAACCGTTTTTCTTCGTTTTCGGATCAAAGAGGAAGAGTGAAGTTGAGTAATCCTTGTCCTATCACCCACTAAGCCTTGGGTTTATATTCTTGAGTAAAAGGAAGCAAAGAAAAGCAAAAATGGAAGAAGAGAGGGAAGGGTTGTTTAACGCGAGCAGAGGAAGAAGATGAAAATTTTTTTGCTTTCTCTCCTTTCTCTTTCTTTCCTTTCTATTTCTTTTCTTTCCATTTCCTTCCTTTCCTTTTCTTTATATATAAACATATATATATATATATATATATACTAATAAAAATTAACAAATATCTCCAAATCTTTAGATATTTATTAAATTACCCTTTCACCCATAACGCATTAAACTCTTCACAAAAGATTCACCGCAGTTAATTTAATTTACTTATCGACGAGTAATTCTAATCAGGCATCAAAATATCTTTTTAGTCATATAAACTCCAAAATATTAATAACTTGGCTAAAAAGCCCCTGAGTTCAATACCAAAATCCATTAAAATACATAATGTATAATTTAAAATTACGGGTCTTACAGTCTTCCTCTTCTTTGTTTTTCCTTGATCAATGGCAATGGCTTTCCCTTTATCCTTTGCCATGATCTTACGAGTTGGAATAGACACTCATTTTGCAGTGGGTGGAGGAGAGGCTGTTCTACCACTTGAGGTTGATGAAGAGGATGGTGATTTCTCAGCTGTTTGTTTCACTCTAGCCATTTGCAAGATTTAGGAAGTTTGAGACGTTTCAAGGAATCAGAGAAATTGAGTTTGGAAAGAGGATGAGAGATGTGAAAAGCACAGAGAAAACACAGAGAAGTTTGAGAAGTTTTAGAAGTTGAGAGAAAATGAGTTGAGAAATCGATTTAGGGTTTTAAGTAGTACTGTTCAGAATCGATTTCTGAATCGATGTTATTAAGCATTTGCACACGACACGTAGATTGCCAAATCGATTTTGTTACCGTTATTGGAGGAAAATGAAAAGTTCCAGTTATAGTTGCCTCCAACGCTATAAATTTTTTGCAACATTCATATTTCAAATCGATTCCTAAATCGATTTCCTTAAGTAAGTGTTCAATGGATAAATCGATGTCCAAATCGATTTCTATATCAGTTCAGGAAAGCTTCTCCTAACAGCATCAACGTCCAAATCGACTTAGTTGGCTTGCAGGTTTGATAAAATCGATTACCAAATCGATGCTCGGGTTTGAGTTTGGAAAATTTCCCAAATCTTTGGATTTATGGGAAAAATAATCGATTATGAAATCGATTCTTTAAAACAATTTTCCAAAGTTTCAATCGATTCACCAATCGATTGGATTGATGTATACTTCAGCATCTATTGCTACTATCGATTATGAAATCGATTATCGTGTTTTATATTTTGACAATTGAGACATTGTGTAGCATAAATCGATTATGAATTCGATTTTGTAATGCTGATTTGAATGTTGACACAGGATACTCGATTTCGCAATCAATTTATCAATTGCAAGTTAGTCAGTTTAAAGGAAACATCGATGTCTCAATTGATTTTTCACATAGATCAGATTTCATTTTGATCTATTAAACCAAGTTTCATTCTAATATAGAAGAAACTTTCTTTGGGTAGAGATTTGGTAAAGATATCAGCTAATTGATCAGAAGTATTAATATATTCAAGCATGATATTACCATTTTGGTATTGATCCCTAATGAAATGATGTCTAATCTTTATATGCTTTGTTCTTGAGTGCATAACATGATTCTTTGTTATATTTATGGCACTAGTGTTGTCACACATTATAGGCACAGTTCCAAGATCAACACCAAAGTCAGAAAGGTGTTGTTACATCCACAATACTTGTGCACAACAACTTCCAGCAGCTACAAATTCAGCCTCAGTTGTTGCCAAGATACAAGTGAATTCTCTAATAGATGGCAAGATACAAGTGAACTCAACACTATTTTGTTTCTTGCTAGGCCAAGATACAAGTGAATTCTCTAATAGATGGCAAGTACCAGATGTACTTTTTCTGTCTAATTTGAAACAAGAAAAATCAGAATCAGAATAGCCAACAAGAGTGCAAGTTGATCCCTTAGGATACCATAAACCTAGATTTTTGGTTCCTATTAGATATCTAAAAAAAATTTTGACTGCACTTAGACGGGATTCCTTAGGATTAGCTTGATATCTTGCACACATGCAGACACTAAACATAATATCAGGTCTACTAGCTGTAAGATATAATACATATCCTATCATTCCTCTAAACATGGTTACATCTACAGATTTTCCCTTTTCATCTTTTTCTAAATGACAAGGTTTACTCATGGGTGTATCAATGGATTTAAATTTATCAAAGCCAAACTTCTTTAAGAGATCATTACAATACTTGGTTTGAATTAGGAAAATACCATTCTTGCTTTGATTGATTTGAAATCCTAAGAAGAAGGTTAATTCTCCCATCATGGACATTTCAAATCTTCCTTTCATCATATTTTCAAATTCTTTGCAAAGTTTATTGTTTGTGGATCCAAAAATTATGTCATCAACATAAATTTGGACAAGCAGAATGTCTTTTCCCTTTTTCTTTATAAAGAGTGTTTTATCAACATTTCCTCTTAAAAAATTTTGCTGCATGAGGAAATTGCTGAGTTTTTCATACCAAGCTCTTGGGGCTTGTTTCAATCCATAGAGAGCTTTTGTTAGTTTATAAACATGGTTTTGAAAAGCAGGATCCTCAAATCTTGGAGTTTGACTAACATAAACCTCCTATTGGATATCTCCATTCAGAAAAGCACTCTTGACTTTGATACAATTTAAAATCCATGATACAAGCATAAGAAAGCAAAATCCTAATTGCTTCTAATCTGGCTACAGGCGCATAAGTTTCATCATAGTCAATACCTTCCTCCTGGTTGTAACCTTTAGCAACTAGTCTAGCCTTATTTCTAGTGATTACTCCATTCTCATCCATTTTATTCCTAAACACCCATCTAGTTCCAATAATATGTTTGTTTTCTGGGTTAGGAACTAAGATCCATACTTTGTTTCTCTCAAATTGATTAAGTTCTTCTTGCATGGCAATTATCCAATCATTGTCCAAGAGAGCTTATTTTATATTTTTAGGTTCGACTTGAGAAACAAAGGCTGTGAAATTACAGAAGTGTCTAAGAGATTTTCTAGTAGCAACCCTTTTAGAAATTTCTCCTATGATGTTATCAATGGGATGGTTTTTGTTAAATTTCCATTCCTTAGGTAAGTCATCTTCCCTTATAGGCAATGTTTGGTTTTCTACCTTTGTATATTTCATAGGGTGTTTTTCTAAGTATAGGCCTAATTAGAACTCTATTTATTACATGTGTAGTTGTGTTTATTGCATCATCCCAAAAGTATTTTGGAAGCTTAGAGTCATTGATCATTGTTCTAGCAAGTTCTTCTAGAGATCTATTCTTCCTTTCTACAACTCCATTCTGTTGTGGAGTTCTTGGTGCTGAGTAAATATGGTGAATTCCATTTTGTTCACAATAATTGTCAAAAGATTCATTTTGAAATTCTCCACCATGATCACCCTTAATGGAAACTATTTTCTGATTTGTCTCATTTTGAACTTGATGTGCAAATTTTTTGAAAAATGAGAAAGTATCACTTTTGTGATATAGAAAATAAGTCTATGTATATCTAGAGTAATCATCAACTAAAACATAGCCATACAGATTACCTCCAAAACTTTTTACTTGAGAGGGACCAAATAGATCCATGTGAATTAATTGTAGAACTCTATTAGTTTGTACTAAGTCTATTGGTGGGAAAGAGGACTTGACCAATTTACTTTTCTCACAAGAATCACATAATTTGTCCTTAGTAAATTTTCTGTTTGGGAGACCTAGCACTAGTTGTTTGCTAACTAGTTTGTTAAGATGATCTATAAGTATGTGAGCTATTATCTTGTGCCACAACCAATCTTCATCATATTCAGATAACAAACAGCAAACATTATTTGCAGGCAAAGAATCAAGATCAATCATGTATATATTATTTACCCTTTCACCTACCAATTGTATGCTATTATCTTCCTTGTGCTCAAGTATACAAGTATGTGATGTAAAATATACATGGAATCCTTTATCGCAAAGCTGACTAATGGTAAGTAAATTGTGTTTCAAACCTTTTACACAGAGAACATCCTTGACTACCGTTGTTGATTCACTCCCAATGTCTCCAGCTCCAAGTATTTTACCTTTGTTGTTGTCACCATACTTTACATATCCTCCATCTTTTAAATTCAGAGTCAAGAATTTTGATTTGTCTCCAGTCATATGCTTGGAACATCCACTGTCTAGGTACCATGAGTGCGTTTTGGATGTCAAGCATACCTGCAAAACAGAATTCAGATTCTGGTTTTAGGTACCCAATTTAGATTGGGTCCTTGAGGGTTAGTTTCAATTACAGGTTTCTTTGCTCTCCAAATTTGTTTCCATCCCTTGTTAGCAAGCTTTTTCAATTTACAATTAAAAGATATATGTCCTTTTTTACAACAAAACTGGCATGAAAAAGCAAAGGATGTACTTTGAGTTTGTTTAATGAAAACATCATGCATTTGCTTTGATCTAACAAATTTATTAATCTTTTGAGCATTCCTATTTGGTCTATAGCCAATTCCAAATTTATTATTATGATTCTTTTGAGCATTCCCATTTGGTCTATAACCAATTCCAGATTTTTCATTATGATTCCTTTGATTCCCAAGAAGAACATTTTGGTTGTTTTTACCACTAGTAAATTTTACTAAATCAAATTGTAGTGGTTCAACCTTTCTTTCAAGTTCATTAAAACTACTGAGTTTATCATGTGCTTCCTTTTTCAAAATTTCATTCTTGTCTTCAAGCAACTTATGATCTTTTTTAATTTCTTCATACATCATGCACTGTTTCTCTAACATTTTCTTAGTGATAATCAATTGTTTGACTACCTTAACATGTTCATCATGCAATTCATTAAAAGCATCATGCAATTCTTCATAAGAGGGATTATAGGTAGTACCTACATCACTATTTGAATCTGAATCTGAGTGGGTTTTGGCTATTAGACACAAGTTTGCTTCTTCTTCTTCTGAAGATGCAGAAGATTCTCCATCATTGTCATTCCAAGCTATGTAGGCTCTTTTAGTTTTTTAAGATTGTCGATCCTTGCCATTAGCTTTCACAAACTTGTTTCTATTTTGCAGTTGAAAACATTCAGATTTTATGTGGCCTGTTTTCCCACATTCATAGCAAGTTATCACTTTGCTATCATTTGTCTCATTTTTGCTTAAGCTTTTTGTCCTTGAACTGGATGGTTTCTATGATTGGTTTCCTTTCTTTTTCAGAAACTTCTTGAACTTTCTGACCCGCATTCCGATTTCAGGTTCTCCATCAGTTTCACTATCGGAATCATCAGTACATGTTTCTGGTTCAGATTTTGTTTTATGTGCTTGAACCTTCAGAGATAGTCTCTTTCTTTTCCGATATGTTTGTTCACCCTCATTCAACCTACGCAGCTCCATTTCATGTTCTCTGAGTTTGCCAAAAACGGTGGCAATGGTCATGCTTCCAAGATCCTTTGATTCAGCTATTGCAGTGACCTTAGGTTGCCATTCTCTTGTCAAGCATCCAGCCTTCACTTACAGATTCCAGCCTTCACTAGAAATGATTTGAGTATGTTTACAGACTTTCCAGCACTTCAATGCCTATACATCTAACTCAACACCACTCTACAACAACAACCAATCTATCCTTAAGGACTAGTCGCCAAGCTCTAGCAAGATCAGATTGAGATCTCTTTTAGATGATTACAAGCATCCTAAAAGATGACCACCAGTTTCACAATACTGGATTTTCACACACTTTCTTTTACAAAGTTTTTCTGTTCAAAAAGAACTAAGAACACTTGACTCAATCACACAAATCTCACACTAAGTATTTGCCAATATTTGTGAGTTATAACAATTTCTAAAAGCCAATGAATATCTTTTAGTTTTTTGTTGTTTTGTATTGTTATGAAATTTGTGATTGATTCAGTTTATATAGTTTCAGACAAACTTCAGTCAAATTGATTTTCCAATCGATTTTATTAATGTGTATTACCAGCTTAATCAATTGCCTAATCAATTATCGCGTTTCTTGTTTTTCTTGAATCTTGAAAATAGATGAACTAATCGATTTCCTAATCGATTCTTTTAATTATATATCAGAAACTGATACTCAGTTTATATCAGAATCGATTGACTAATCGATTATAATTGATTTGTTCAAGCAACGAGATCAAAACAATCGATTACTCAGTCGACTCACTTTCATTGACATAATCGATTTAGCAATGGGTTAAATTCTCCCTGCAACTCATACATTTACTCCAATCGATTTGCCAATCGACTTGACTTGTCCCAGTAACTCAGATATTTAGTTAAAATCGATGTGCCAATCGATTATGCAATATGTTTCTGATAAATGATGAACTACTTTATTCATGCAATTGATTAACTAATTTATTAGTGCAAAACCAGTAACTTAAGAAAAATATATCAATCGATTTCTTTAATCACAGAACACAGGCCTAGTTAAGAACATTTTAGTAATCGGTTTGCCAATCGATTGACTCAGTACAAGCTTTGTTCTGTGGGTTAGAAAATCGATTACCCAATTGATTTGTAAATCGATTGTCCAATTGATTTCTTTAATCACAGAACACATACCTGATTAGAAGCATTTAAGTAATCGATTACCCAATCGATTAACTCAGTGAAAATTTTGTTCTGTGAATTAGACAATTGATTACCCAATTGATTTACCAATTGATTGATTTACTTACTTATTTTATGATTTCAGTTTTAATTGGCAAATATTTAGATGTGAAACCATAATGATGAATCTACCTATTAAATACTATGAACACTAGACAAAATTGCACATAATCTTCAAGCTTTGTATACTATCATCAATCTTTGCTTGATTTCTTGAGATCCAAGATTTGTCCAAGTGTTTGATTCTTTTTCATAATCTTCAAGCCTTATGATATGATTGATCTTTGCTTGATTGATTTCCTGAAATGTATCTCAACTTACACTATTAGATTTATCTGATAATGCATATACATTGTATGTTTGGAAGTTATATCAAAATCAATGTCAAGAAGGCATATATCTTACAGGGATTACTCCCTACATTGGGAATGTCTTCCTTAAAAGTAAGTCATCTTACATTAATCATTTCTTGTACTTTATATTTTAGGGCTTGACAATCTTCAATGGAATACCCTACGACTCTTGCATAGTATTCACATTTGGAGGATTTTGGTTCATATCCCCTCTTGTTGTAATATATAATTATACATACTAGATCCTTTATTCATGTGATGCACCGGAAAATAATGTTGGATGATTAATTCTGTAACCATTCTATAACACATATTATTAAATATATGTCTAAGTAAATTTTTAACCCCATAAAGAGTACTTTTTATACTTCATTCACTTTCTTATAAAATTCTCACGATCCAACAAAATACTTATATTGATTAGTATTTATTATCTCTAATATATACATAAATTGTAGAGCTCTCCATATTATTACAAATTCTTAAATAAAAAACTATATTGAAAAGATAGAATTGGGAGAAAATTCTTAAATAAAAGAGTCTGGTATGTTCTCATATATCAACTTCGATGGTTAGATAGAAAATTATATGTTTAAATTTTAAATGTTGAGTATAAAATGCTTATAAATTAAAAGGT
>JBBPBT010001258.1:517701-541460 GCA_037974875.1 Cicer bijugum | reverse complement strand
TAATATTTATTTTTTAAACATCAATGAATGTATATAATGTCTGACACTTTTTTATGAAGAGTTTATTTATAAAAATATTCATAAAATAAAAATAATAATTAGTTCATTGGTATTGATGTTCATCCACCATGTTTATTATATAACAATATCAAGAACAGTTGTTATTTTAACACAAAAATTGACAGTAAAAAATATGTTGACGCTATTTAATTATATATATGATTAATTACACATGGTTAATATTGAACTTAATAACATTATCCATTATCTTATACTATATCTCTTATTTAAATATTATTTTATAACGTCTACTCAAATTTTTTTAAATTCATTCTATATTATTATTTCATAACGTTACATTATTATTTCATAATATTTACCTAACATCTTTCACATTAATTTCACATTACCACTCAATACGTTTTTTTTGTTTCCATTAATCAACTTTACATTTTCGTCTACGTGTCATTTACTTAATCAACTTCACATCTTCAAGCATCCATCTACTTATTTGCTAGCAATTATATACATTTTTCAGAATATATAATATTGAATTTAAAAACATGATAAATTTCTTCAACTTATTCTGAATTGAGAGTACATATATCTCTCTTGTTTAGGTGTCTTAAATTACATTGATAAAATTGAATATATTATTGATATAATTATTTTATCAATAATCATTTGACAGTTGAGACATAAAACTTCATATTGATTTTTTAAAAAGATTCACTTAAATTAAATAAATTAAAATGTACTCGCGCAATGCGCAAGTTAAAGTCTAGTTTAGTATTATTATGAACGGGAGAGTTTTTCTTTAAGTAAGCAACAACTTTTAATATAATATTAATTACTTTTTTAATTATATCATCTAATTAATACTATGACTTTACCTTTAAATTATTATATTTTATTTTGTATTATTTATAATGATAAATATATTAATGTTAACTAAAATTACTATTACTTTTTTAATTATATCTTTTAATTAATTCTATGAAATTAGTGTGGCACTTAAGGTCGTGTATAGTTGATTTTTAAAAAAAATTAAACTATTTTAAATTGAATTAACAAGATGTCACAACAACTACAAAATTGTTGTTTCTTCTCTGAATTAGCAATCACCAAAATAAAATATAATGAGAGAAAGAGAATATCTTATTAATTTAATTTAAATTATACGTAAATTACAATTTAGAAAAAGAAATTAAGATTTTAATAAATAATCTAAGGTTCAAATCTAAAAATAAAATATGAATGAATGATAATAAGATATAATTCAAATCTAAGAATAAGACATGAGAGGATATCGAAACGAGTTAAATTATAATCATATTATTTTATCTAAATATTTAAAATAAATTTAAATTCGATTATAAATTTAGACGTAGTAACTGAATCTTTTGAACATCCTTAATGGCACTTGTTATGAAGTCAAGTGATTAATCGTTTTTTATATAGGTCTATTTTAAACAAGCCTAACAATTGAACCATTGTGTGTGTCTTACTACATTGGATGCCTACAAACACATGCACATCCAAGCCGAAAAACGCATGCAGCTGTTTTCATACAATGCCCACAACACAGCAACTCCGTAGAGTACCCCAGTGTGACTTGGCAATCACTTTCTCTTTTCTCTGACCAGAAAAATTCACACAATACAAACAAAAAAACCTCTTTTATTCATACATTCATATGTTCTTCTTGTTTTCTTTAAATAAATAAATATATTCAATCGATGCCAAGTTGATGATACATGTTCGGCATGCAAACCTCCTTACTCATCATGTCACACCTACGTGTCATCACACAACAACATCACCTCTTTCTATAAAATAAAACACCAACCACCATCTCATCATCTCTGTTAATTTTTTCAATTCACAACTCTTCTTTTATAAGCTACCATCACAAAAATCACACCGTCGTCATATTCTCTTCTAAACTTTTCGTTCTGAAAAAAAAAAAAAAACTTGGTAACCATAAAAAAATGACGGATCGTCAAACCCCACACACAGTTCAAGTTCACACAACACACCGTTACGATAACGCTGTTAACCCTCAACAGCGTTATGACACTAGCGCTGTTAACCCTCAACAGCGTTATGTAACTGGAGCTACCCATTACTCATCAGATAAATCTCCATCAACCTCTCAAGTTGTTGCCGTGATTGCCGGCCTTCCAGTAGGCGGCATACTTCTCACGCTTGCTGGACTCTCCCTTATCGGAACTCTCACCGGACTGGCGGTCACAACCCCACTTTTCATCCTCTTCAGCCCTGTTCTTGTTCCGGCAACCATTGTCATCGGGTTGGCTGTTGCGGGGTTTTTGACGTCGGGAGCTTTCGGGCTGACAGCTCTTTCGTCATTCTCATGGGTTATGAACTACATTCGGCAGACACAAGGAACTGTGCCGGAGCAGCTGGAGTACGCGAAGCGGAGGATGGCGGATGTGGCAGGTTACGTGGGGCAGAAGACAAAGGAGGCAGGACAGAAGACAAAGGAAGTTGGACAAGATATACAGTCAAAGGCTCAAGATGCAAAGAGAACATCAGCAGCAACAACTACAACAGGAACAACTACAACAACAGCGGCAGCATGAATGGGTTTGGTTTAGTGTTTTCGGGGGTTTATGTAGGATATGAATAATAAATGATGATGTATATGTCATTTCATGTGGACTTGCACTTCCTTTGTGTTTTGTAGGTAATTAAGTTTTTGTATGTTTTTTTTTTAAGTATGGGTGCTTTGTTATCACTCTTTATATAGATAGGATGGCTCATGAAAGTATTTCACATTTTGTTACCTTGCATTGGTGAATTCATTATGTGAACTATGTTTTATGTTGGTGACATAATTATTTATTATTAATGCTTTTTACTTTGTTAAAATATAGTTTTTATATTTTAAAATGTTTTTAATTTTATGGCATATAATTCTTCACTTTAAAAAGTCTTCTTTTTTTTAATAAATAAATGATCTTTTTGTTAACAAATAACAAAATATAAATGAAAAATAGAGACAGTAAACGTGTTGAAATATTAATATAAAAAGTCAAATTGATAAATATAATAAATATAATAATAATAATATTAATATTAATATTAATATTGTGCGAATAGCTGCTAAACCAACCAATCCTAATGTGTCATTTATTTCGGAAGACAAAAATTCAGGATAAGGGATCCTTGAGTGATGAAAAATTCGCGTTTCTAAAATGATGTTTATGATGATAAACATACTTTCCACTGTGTTAATGAATTTATATTTCATTAGTATAGCAACACTGACACAAGGGAACATGATATGAGCGTACTGCTTACCTTTTAGCTTCTTTTAAGAATGCTTCATAAGATTTCTGGTCTTTTATTTTCACTCACTATTTTAACTTATTTTCACTCGTTTTGGTTTTATGGTTTTGGTTTTATAAACGTGAGTAATATAATACTCATTACATTGAATAATAAATATTTTTTTTTATAAACGTGAAACATAATACCCATTACATTGAAGAATAAATATTTTTTTATAATTTAATTAATAATATATAAATAATTTATATAATAAATAATTTATAAATCTTTTAATAAATAAAGTGGTTAATTGTTATACCAATAAAAATAGGAGGTAAGAACTTGAATTAAACTTAAAAGTATTTAAAAAAAAATGAGTTTTGATTTGAGACGAAAATAAATATAACCAAAGTATTAAAAAGTGATAAAACATTGGGTCCATTTGAAGTATGTGTTGCATGGTAGCACATTTGGTGTAACACGTGGTGTGCGATGGGATCCACTCAGTTTCGCTGGTTGCATCACTAAAGATGTTTTAATAGTAAGGTCTGATATTTAACAGTTTCGCTGGTTGCATCACTAAAGATGTTTTAAAAGTAAGATCTGATATTTAACAGTCAAAATTTTAAACTATATTCAACGATGGAATTTACAATCTCAATTTTCATAAAATGTAAGCAAACTAACTAGGAAGCTGTTGATAAATTCACAGGCCTTGGCGAATAGTTGGATTGATGGTGTGAGCATAATTGATGGTGAGCATCATTGGATGGTGAAATTACCAAAAAAGTTATCTCCTCACCATAATTTTGCAAAACTCACTGCTAATCTAAACGTCGTAGCACAGCTTCAGAAGTATTTGGTTGATTCAATGGAGCAGTGGATGGGGCTGTGGTCCCGCTTCGGCGTCTGTCCCAGCATACTCGGCTTTCAGCTTTGATTCGTTATTGGGTATCCAAAACGTGAGAACAGTTGACGCTGCTGCAAACATGGCCCGGCGAGGAGCCCATTTCAAGCACCAAGGCACACCAATATGGCTGCTCCAACATGCTACCTGCAGAGAAGAAAGGGAAGAAAACCATGTGTTAGTCTATACGCTCTATGAGCCTTGAATTCGGACTCTACTCATCTAAACTTAATATATATATAAATTAAAACAGATGCAGATCATATTTTGTGCTTAAAAATAAATGATTTATACCACCAGACACCAGTGCAGCGACCTGTCCAGAGTTGAAACTGCTGGATAGCGACTCACTTGAGGATCCTTCACGGTCAGTTGCGACAACTTTTAGATTTCTGTTTAAGGAGATGGAAAACATGTTATCACGTGGCCGGAACCGCGTGACATCAGTCATGACAACCATGCGGTCACTACTAACAGAACAGCCATACCCAGACTCACTCTCGGCAATCCTTCCACCACCAAAGCTTCTAGATGTGTCCATCACAGATCCACCAGCGACAGTCCCCCAGACAACAAAAACTGTCGAGAACCATTGTTGTAGTATCTCCACAGCCTAAGACGTTGGATGTCAATTTACTTCTGGTTGCTATTGAAGAAACCACCGTTGAAGAATTGGCTTTGAATAAGGTGGACGAAAGAGGGAAAAAACCAGACATCTGTAAGTTGGTCCAAATGTAAACCTAATGGGCTTGGCCTGATTTTAACATATGGGTTGCGAACACAGGGGTCGTAGGTGGTCTATTTAGAGTATAGTTTCTTTGTGTCCTCTGCAAGACAAACCCATTGGAAACTTAATGAAGGGGGATGTATGAGTTTTGCCAAAACCAGCTGAACACATATGGATGAATTTTCAAAGCTCTCATTCTATATGTGGGAACATTCTTACACACTTCAAATCATCTGTTGTTGTCTACGGATATGACATTAAATTCTATAAATACTTTGGCTTGGTATGATAGTGGTAGCTTTGGGAAGAAAGCAATTCCATTGACATGGTATCAATCTAGTTATGATCCAAAATTTGTCTCCTTGTTATGATCCAAAATTTGTTTCCTTGTTCGATTCTTTTCTGCCAAGGCCCACGGGCCACAGTGTGAAGAGTTTGCGTTAAGATAAATAGACGACAAAGTGGGAATATCCACATGACTGACTGAGAGGAGAGAAGTGGGAAAGGAAATGTGCAAGGGAAACTCTTATACGGATGCTGAGGAGAGAGAGAAAGGTATCAAGTAGAATCATACAGTTTGTTTGCGGCAGAGAGCTTTGATTCTGTAAAGAAGCTTAGCTCTGTGAACAGCATCATCATCCTATTGTATTCAACATTGATTTTGGTTCTTTTGTATAACTTCCTCAATCTCAATTTTGCTTTCGAGTAATTCTTAACTGGTTAATTTTCTATTCATATATATATATATAACGGTCATTAGTAATACTTGAATAAAATCCTATATGTTTAGCAACAAGATAAAACAAGAAAATAATTGGTTTCATTGCATCAGGTTGGGCACAAAGCCGTCAGAAATAAAGCGGGGCTTTACAAATTCAATTACAAAATAGTCAAGGAAGACGCTGCACAACCCAAATCATTCCAGTAATACATTTATAAACTCTACTTCTATTAACTAAATATGATGGCTCGGACATACTTCTCAATAGAATAAAATGTAATTTTAAAGTAACTTCTTTAAATTAAATACATTTTTATGGATTGCATAATCATGTCACAGTAGAAAATAGATAAATACCTCGTTTTTCATGTCAATACTCCAAGCATGCATGGACCCGCCTCCTGAGCCTTGAACGTTAGAAACTTTAGTTTAGTTTCAATCCTCCGAGTAAATAAACAATGATGAAGGGAGTAAAGAAAAAAAGGGGGACAGCATTTGACAATCTAAAAGGGATAAAAACACCATCACAAATCTAAATCACTATTGTGTGTCTGAAGCCTACAACTTTTTGGAATTCATAAAATTTTAATGCCAAGAATGATGATTGCTCAACTAAACATTTTTTTTTAACAGATTCAACAAAAAGGGGATAGCATTTGACGATCTAAAAGGGATAAAAACACCATCACAAATATAAATCACTATTGTGTGTCTGAAGCAAGATATTTATTACTCTAGGGTTACAACGCCTACAGCAACTTTTAGGAATTCCTAAAATTTTAATGCCAAGAATGATGATTGCTCAACTTAACATTTTTTTTTAACAGACTCAACAAGACATTAGATATATAGTAGTGCCAGTTTCATGACTGTACTTTGCAATTACTGGATGATTCTTCTGATAATAGAAAAGTTAAGAATAATTGTCAAGTTGTATTTGGAACTCAAACGTGTATATTATTCACATTAGACAAGAAGATATATGAACTTGTCAGGCAGATTTCATGTGTTGTCTCTAAGGTGCTGGCACATAGGAAGCTTTGGAATATGGGGCCACAGAGTTGTTGATTTATGGGACAATTTTCCAGAACACTGTAACTTTTGTAAAGATTAATGTTATTCACCACTTAGTGTCCTTTCCTTCACCTTGCAGACAAGGCTACTCTAGTTGGAAGGGACTGGTTGAGAATGGATTCAATGCCACCTCTAGAACACCCAAAGCAATGGATGGGATCTTAGTGGACCATGTCATGCTTCATGCATATGCTGATCCTTAGGTTTCAAACAGTGGGATCCAAGGGGAAGATAATTAACTGGATGCTTTACTAACCTTCCCCGGGGGACATAGTGGGTATTTACTGAGACCTAGGAGGCCCAAGTGAAACAGAGCATGAATAAGCAACAAAAGGGCTTGTGGAACCTATAACAAGACCAAAAGCTAAGGTAAAGGAATTCTTAAATCAAGAACTCACACTGAATTTGGAAGAAGAAGCACTTAGGAATGTCCAAATGATCCAAGTAAATGAAAGGCATGATGTGGGGGAATGACTTCTATTTCTAGCTGTTGAAAATATATTTATATTTATTACATATTATGTAAATAGGGATAATATCTCCCTATTAATTTTTGTATTTATTGTCTTGAGCCTATATAAAACAAACTCTGTTGTATAGTTCAAACACACGGTTTCACAATATGTCTCTCATATTCTCTTATTCAACATGGTATCTAGAGCCTATTAAGAGAGACAACCCTATACCGTGATTACCCCGGGACCCACTGTCCTTCGGTGAGATTTTTTTCGATAAACCGTGTCCCAATTTCGGTTTACCTTTTCTTTGTCACTTTACGTTCATTTTTTCAGCAAATCAATCCACTGTTCATCGCCAAAAAAAAAAAAAAACTTTTTTCGCCACTGTTTCGCTGCTGGTTTTAGGTAATTGCTTATTGATTATGGCTACTTATGAAGATTTTCTTCGGTGGGTAGAGTATTATCAGAACTCGAGTTCCGTTGTTTCGGCCGCACAAAGTGGTAATTCACCTGTTTGCATTTGACCTTCTCATAGCCCATGGATTCTCAATTCTGGTGCATCTGATCACATTATTGGTAATAAGACTCTTTTCTCCTCTCTCACAACATCTGGTTATTTACCTAAGATAGTCTCGGCCAATGGTTCTCAAACATAGTCTTAAGGGATTGGCACTGTCTAAATCCTCCCTAATCTATTAGTTACATATGTCTTTTATGTGCCTGGATGTCCATTTAATTTAATTTCTATCAGTCGATTGACTCGTTCTCATGATTGTGTTGTCACATTTACTAATTGCAATGTTACTTTGCAAGACCGAAAATCAGGATGACAAATTGGTGTCGGATGTTCAGTCAGGTCATCCGAGTCTTCCCTACCACATATTATCCTCTTACTATACATACTCAGTTAGGTCATCCGAGTCTGCTCAAACTTCAACAATTAGTACATAATCTAACCAAATTATCTAGCTTAAATTGTGAGTCATGTCAGTTAGGAAAACACACTAGTAGTCATTTCACTGATCGAGCTAATAAACGAGCTTTATCCCCGTTTGCTTTAGTTCACTCAGATGTTTGGAGTCCCTCTCGTACTATTTCCACACTTGAGTCTAGATATTTTGTTACCTTTATTTCACCTTCTCTTTTAGAACAAGAGCCTATTACATATGCCCCACCTGAGACACCTCCGGTGGCCCCTCCCATTGTCCCACTTGAGACTCCTCTTGTTGATCCTCCAACTGTACAACCTCTTCAGACATACTATCGTCGTCAACCACCATCGGTTGTACATGTCCCTACACCCTTTCTTGATACTGAGGTCATTCCATACACTCCTTCACCGCCACCTCCTTCTTTATCAGATCCGACCCTTGATATTCCTATTTCTATTCATAAAGGTATACATCCTACTCGTAACTCATCCCCTCATTACATTGGTATGAGTTACCATCGTCTTTCTCCTTTGCATTATACTTGTTTGTCTTCCCTGTCTTTTGTTTCTGTAAATCTCCAGGTGAAGCTTTATCTCACTCAGAGTGAAGACAAGCAATGATTGACGAAATGTGTGCACTTCAGAGTAGTGGTACATGGGAACTGGTTCCTTTACCGTCTGAAAAGTCTTTAGTAGGATGTTGTTCGCTTTATACGGTGAAAGTTGGTCTTAATGGTAAGATTGGTCGTTTTAAAGCTTGTTTGGTGGCAAAAGGGTACGCTCAAATTTTTGGCCTCGATTACAGTGATACTTTCTCCCATGTGGCTAAGATGGCCTTTGTTAGACTACTCCTCTCTATTGTAGCTATCAGGACATTGGTCTCTATACCAACTTGACATTAAAAATGTTTTTTTGCATGGTGACCTTGAAGAAGAAGTGTATATGGAGCAACCACCTGGGTTTGTTGCTCAGGGGGAGTCCTCTACCATGGTTTGTCGACTTCAAAGGTCTCTTTATGGATCTTAAACAATCTCCTCGAGTTTGTTTTGGTAGATTTAGCACAGTAATGCAACAATTTGGCATGATTCGAAGTGAAGTTGATCATTCTCTTTTCTATCGCAACCCAACCCAAGGGTGCATTTACTTGATTGTCTATGTAGATGATATTTTCATAATTGGTAGTGATCAACAGAGCATACTCCAATTGAAACAACGTTTATCTTATCAGTTTCAAACTAAAGATCTTGACAAGCTCCGCTACTTCTTGGGTATTGAGGTAGCCCAATCTAAGGACGGCTTAGTAATTTCACAAAGAAAATATGCCATGGATATTCTTGAAGAGACAGGTTTGTTGAATGCCAAGTTGGTTGGCACTCCTATGGATCCAAATGTCAAACTTCTACCTAATCATGGGGAGCCATTTTCAGATTCAGAGATTGGTTGGTAAATTAAACTACCTCACAGTCACTCGTCCTGACATTTCTTTTGCAGTCAAGTGTGGTAAGTCAATTCTTAAACTCTCCTTGTCAAGAACACTGGATGATATGATACGAATCTTGAAATACATTAAAGGTGCTACAGGAAAAGGTCTAATCTATGAAAACAGAGGACATACTCAGATAGTTGGTTATTCGGATATCGATTGGGCAGACTCACCCATTGATAGGCGATCCACTTTTGGGTATTGTGTACTTGTTGGAGGAAACTTAATATCTTGGAAGAGTAAGAAACAAAGTGTAGTTGCAAGATCTAGCATTGAAGTTGAATACAGGACTATGGCATTGGTGACCTGTGAGCTCATTTGGTTGAAACAGTTACTCAAAGAGCTTCCATTTGAAGAGGCAACACAAATGACATTAATATGTGATAATCAAGCAACATCGCACATTGCCTCTAATCCGATTTTTCATGAGAGGACCAAGCGTATTGAGATAGATTTTCACTTTGTAAGGGAGCAGATCGAATCAGGCGACATCATCACTAGCTTTGTTAATTCCAATGATCAATTGGCAGATGTATTCACTAAGTCCCTAAGAGGTACTCGAATCAGTTATACATGTAACAAGCTTGGTGCATATGATTTATATGCTCCAGCTTGAGGGAGAGTGTTGAAAGTATATTTATATTTATTACATATCATGTAAATAGGGATATATCTCCCATATTTATTTTTGTACTTATTGCCTTGAGTCTATATAAAACAAACGTCGTTGTGTAGTTCAGACACACGGTTTCACCATATGTCTCTCATTTTCTCTTATTCAACACTAGATATTTATGTTTTGGAACTTGAACATTTTATATGGAAGATGAAAGGCCTAAGTAAATGAATTGGAACTCGAACATTTTGTTTGTATGGTTTGGTTCTTCTATTTTATTTTTGGGATAATTTTGAAATCAGGTCTATTATTTTCGGTTGAACCATGCACTAAATAGAGCAGAAGCGAGGTTAGTAGGGTTAAGAGGAGGGGGTATTTAATCCTTATAAATAAACTTGTACTTCCTCTATTTTGGAACTTTGAAACAGAGAATTATTTTAATACTCCTTGTGAGTTTTGAGAGCTTTGCCTCTTGTGTGTTTTTGAGTGAACCACCTTGGTTCCTATCAAAGGTTTCAATACCGTTGTGGAAAATTCTAACTTAACTTATCACTCTCTGTGAGTGTCGCATCTTCTTTTCATCTTTTTGTTTCTCCATATTTTTTATTCCATGTCAATTTATTTTACGCACCTATTTTAAAGTTTGGACGCTTATGTGCATTCCATAATCATCTTCTTTACATGTGACACCATTTCGACATAAAAATAAAAATATTATAGTTTTATTCATTTCTCTCCAATAAGAAGTATGTGAGTTCCCTTGGAGAATGAGAGAAGATCATTACTTATGAAGTTCTCATCTTTGTTTCTTAACGGAAGAATCAACTCCATGACAGTCCATTAAAACTTCCATGCATTCATCATTGAATCATATAAGATATTTGTAGGCACATGCTTATTGGGCCATCAGTTAGGTTGTACCAAAGAAAGAAGAGGGGCAGATATGCCAAAGGCATGATGGAAAACTGAAGTTAAGAGAAGTCTGCTATGGAGGTGCCTAATAAAACTACAGGTTGGAGCCAACAAGTGGTGGAATGGTATGTGAAAAGCATGGGGAGTAGACAGAATACGAGGGAGGTAATGGAGTTAACTAGAACAGGTGTCAGATCCTTACAAGAATTTGGTAGGCCTAGCAGAAGATTACCATTCTTTCTTCTCTGAGGCCGAGTTTATCTCTATTTTCTCCGACTTATCTCCTATACATATTGTTTCTGCAACTGTATGTTAGGACTTAGACAAAGGAGAATTAGTTAATTGGTTGAGGTTGTTATAAGTAGTTAGACATGTTTGTCAGTATGTAGTTTAGTTAGTGGTCATTTTCCTCTCTTATCCTAAGTGTACATGAAACCTATAAATATAGGTTCCATCCCTTATGAAAGTATCTTTTAGCAACTTTTGAAATTGAGTGATGTAAACTGTGCATCAAGAATTGATTTATCTCATTAATTGTAATTATTTGTTGTAATTACCTATATATAGACTATAATCTCTATTTATACGAGGAGTAACAGTGAGAAAGGCATCAAGTCATTTTTACTGCCATGGTATCAACTTGTTACGATCCTAAATTTCTTCGAGTTTAGGTTTTTGAATTTTTCGAAATCCCTTTCTGATGTGATGCTTGTGGTTTCTTGGTCTCGGTTATCATTGTTCGTAACTCTTTCTTTCAATCTGTTTCTCCTTGGTCGCGATAGAATTTTTGCTTCAATTTGTGATTCCATGATCGAGTTTGTTCGTCGTCGAATTTGTTCACTTGCGTTTTTTATTTCCGCTTCGATTTTGGTTCCTGATTGTATTTGTTCACTTATTCCTGTTCGCAAGTCTAAGTTTGTGCACGTGTTAGGTTCCAACCTCTATTCACCAGTGCATGTTGTGATTTTGTTCTGTTCACATATTGCTGTCACATTTTGTTCTTGGCTGCAACAATATTGGTTTCCATGACTTTGGAAAGAGAAAGAGATCATACTAAGCTTTAGCTTTGTACAAGAAAACGATATTTTGCTCCGCAAAATAATAAAAAAGATGGAAAAGCAACTCAGGGATGCAGTCGGAGAGAACTTCTATAAATATAACCTAACCAGATAGCCGGAATGATTATCAGTATGAGAGAAATTCATGGCAAGCAGTTGAACAAAGCAAGGTCCGTCCTTCTAAAAAATTGCATTTGGAAGCTTCAAACCAATAATATCAGAGACACAAAATATGTAAACGTGAATTTGCTTCAAGGAGAGAGAGGCGCATGCTCCAAGGAGAGATGGGGCCAGTGCATCTGGGACAAATTGTCATACTAAAGTGTGAGTCATGAAAATAAAAGACATTGTCAGAATGACCATCAATGAAAAAAATAGTCATCACTAATATGATTCATCTATGGGAAAAGGGACACCACTAGAATGATCGTCGGTGGGAATAAAAGCCACTGTTATAATCTATTAGTAACAACTAAATTGCATGACAAATACCGAAGAAGAAGCAGCGCAACTCTAACGAAACAAAGCCATAATCGATCAACAAAGTAAGAAAGTGCGTCCAAAACAGGAGAGATAATGGTTGTTTGAACAAGAACACATATTTTCGTTGATCAAAATTGGAAAGTAAGAGCAAATCTGGAAGCAGAAAGGAAAACCCAATCTAGATGATTGAAACATTGTGTCGGAACGCGTCCAAGACGCGCCTAAGCTCGAGGCTGTTGGAGGCACATGAGCGTGCATGGTGCAACTTTTGACCTAGAAAAATTTGGGTTGTGTAGATTGGGAGACTCTGCACATAATGAAAGTGGTTGTGTTGGAAAACTTTTCCAGCAGCGATGGCAGGCAGCAGATGGCGGCAGTAGCAAACAAGGCAGTAGCAAACAGGGCAGCAGCGACGACAGACAGCAGCAGACGGCGGCAGATCTACTCGCATGAGAGATTAACTGTGTGTGAGAGCGCATGTGACGGCTTCTAGCAACGCGCTTTCGGGCATAACCTGATTTGGATATGACTATTGTTCGCAGGAAAATTTGTCGGAAATAGTGGCAGCGGCAACAATAGCGAATTGAATGGAAAACGAGTGAAACGTGTCGAAATGTAGGAAAAGAGAAACTATGATTATATTCCCTAATTGTTGGAAACTCAGCAGCGAAATAGAGGCGGGATTATTCATGGAGGATCGAAATAGGCTCTAGATACCATGTTGAAGTTGTGGGATTTTAGAGAAAAGGAGGAGAGATAATAATAAGGGTTTGAATATTATTGATAATAGTTTTATGCTAACTTGATTACAAAAGATTCAATACTAATCTCTATTTATAGAGAAACATAGATTCAATCCTAAATCAGGAACAAATCATAATAATAAAGAGAGATATTCTAAGATTCTCTATGATTATAAATTGATCATAGAAAATAACTCAAGATACTCTAATATAATATAGAAGATACCATAAGATATTATAAGATATTTTCTAATATTCTAACAGTCATATTATGAAGTGAGAAAATTTGACCATTCTAGTCGATTTTTCAATCCTTTGGTAATCCCCATATTATAACGTTGAAAAAGTAGGATTAGGTCGACTAGAAGGAAAAGAAAGACGATTAGCAATTGTATTTCCAAGTATATGATTGATAGGATGCTAAACAATACTCGGATTGAATGCTCTCAATTGCTATTATAATTAGGTCAAGATACTATTAGTACAAGCCCACGCCCACGCCCACAAAACTCAAAACTAATAGCACTAACATTGAAACAGAAAATAATATAGTAGAAATTAAATGCATTTCCAGGAGATTTAATATAATTATGAAATTAGATGACGTGAAATGAATTTCAAAATGCTAACATGTAGAAAATAGAAAATTTGATACCTGCCAGTACATACTTCCCATCTGGGGTAAATGTAGCCTCCATTGACGTGCCATGAGATGGTTCCAAACTAAACCCACAGCGCTGAACAAGAAGTTCTACTGTCAACTTCAACATATTTTGAACAAATTACATAAAAATTGTAACACAGAAGCTTTGAATAGTAAAGAAATTAACCTTGTCTCCCCCATATGCATCAAGAACATATATATGGTTATTAGTAGTAGACAGAAGCATTGATTTACCATCATTGCTGAATTTGATATCACAAACCTCAGCAGTATCACCACCGACAAGAAAGGTGTCAAAGGGACCCTATACCAGCATGGGTAATGTTAAAGTTGTGAAATTATGAAAAGCAAAGACAAAAATTACAGATAAGAACCTTGTCATACGAACGTGAATCGAACAACTTAATAGCTCCCCCTTCCATTGCTACGGCAAAAACCAAGCCTTGTTGGTCATAGGCAACAGTAGGTCTACCACGTACATGTAAGATTCCCTATAAACTATAACAGTGAGCAATAATATCAAGTGAAACTGCATTCTATAATATCGTTGGAAGCTCAACTGAAACGGTATTCTATAATATCAAGTGAGTTCGAAAAGCATACGACAAATAGTAGCTTATTTTTTATAGTCTTTTAACTGGCCCTAGAAAGTTAAGTAATTACATTAAAACAGTCCCCTAAAATAAAAATACGAAGAAAAAAAAAAGACCAACCTGGCAGGCATTAACTCGTAGATCCCATAACCTTACGTTATGGTCTAGAGAACCAGACATGAAGCTATCATTGATAGGAGACATGCAGAGAGAAACTACTCTGTCAAACAAGTCATAAAAAAGAAATCAGCAATATACCCATGTATATCAAGGAATTGACATGCTCCAAAGTCAATCATAAGCAAATTATTGTCCTAATGTCGCTTATGAAAACTATCTACCTTGTCTCTCAATTGGTTTCAAGAAAGGATGCGGTAAAGGAAAACTAACTATTGTAATATGGGATTAAATCCTCTGATATTTCCTTCTAGTTGCATAATATTTTCTTTTTATCTGTACAGTTTGTATTTTATACATGCTTATCAATATCTTACGATACATGTGAGTCGTATCTCAATTTGATACAAAATTGAACTCAATCAATATAAATCGCTAGTGTTATCTATTATGGATATGGATCTCATTTTGAATCCTGATTTATTATGATGAATCCCAATCAACGAAGATGAATTTTGATTCATTCTAATAAATCTCTATCTAAACATAGTATAATCAGTCAACTTTGTATAGTTGGCCACTTTTCTTTTATAAGTTGATTTATGACTTCTTGAATTATTTTGAGGTCCATATCTGTTATATTAACTTATAATTTTGTTATGTCATTGGTTTTATATAAATGTCATATTTTTATTGATAATGTATCTTACCATTCCTAATAAGATTTGACTCACAATTTAGAAAACCGTTTTTTCAATTAACAATTTGAAACTTGGTTTGATAATCACGATTCCATATATATGGATATTGTGATAGATTTTACCGGACAGAATTAATTTTGCCAATTAGTCGTTTGTATGTCTCAAATTTAGAAGGAATAATATTCTTTCATATTTTATTATGAGGTCACTGGACCTATATATATACATGAGCCAGCAGCTAATTTTAGGAAATATAGAAAGATACAACTGTTACAGAAATACAATAAATATAAAACTGTTACAGAAATATAATAAATATAAAACTGCCTAAAATACTAAGGGAAATCACGGTTTTGACACTCCCCCTCAAGCTGGTGAATAGGTGTTTTCCATTCCCTGCTTGGATATAATTCCTTCAAAGTTAATGCAGTTCAACCCCTTGGTGAGTATGTCTGCAAGTTGATTCTGAGTGGATACATATGGTGTGCAAATCATGCAGCTGTCTAGTTTTTCCTTGATAAAGTGTTTGTCAACCTCTATATGTTTAGTTCTATCATGTTGCACTGGGTTGTGGGCTATACTAATTGCAGATTTATTGTCACAATATAACCTCATAGGTTCATCCCACCTTATCTTCAAGTCTTCCAATATAATCTTCAGCCATAGAAGTTCACATATTCCGTGGGCCATTGCTCGAAATTCTACTTCAGCACTCGATCTAGCTACTACACTCTGTTTTTTGCTCTTCCAAGTTACTAGATTTCCACCAAGGAAGGTGCAGTATCCAGTAGTTGATCTTCTATCTACCACCGACCCTGCGTAGTCCGCATCCGTATATGCTCCAAGACTTACACTCTTGTTTCGTTTGAACAAAATCCCTCTTCCTGGGGTCCCTTTCAAATACTAGACAATTCTAAGAGCAGCTTGTAAATATGCTTCCTTTGGTTGGTGCATAAACTGGCTAACTAGACTTACAGCAAAAGCAATGTCGGGTCTAGTATGAGATAAGTAAATAAGCCTGTCCACAAGTCTTTGATACATTTCCTTGTCCACGGCAATATCCTCCTCTGCACTTCCCAACTTTATATTTGGGTCCACTGGAGTACTTGCTGGTCTGCAGGCTGTCTTCCCTGTTTCTTTAAGCAAGTCAGTAATATATTTTTGTTGAGATATGAAGATTCCTTTCTTGGAATGGGCAACTTCAATTCCCAGAAAATATTTAAGTCTCCCGAATGCCTTGATCTCGAATTCTGTGGCAAGGCATTTACTTAGTACTTGCTGCTCCTTTTTGTCATCCCCACTAACTATAATATCATCTACATACACCAATAAAATTGTTACTCCCCTGAATCTAAATGTTTGATAAATAATGTGTGATCCCCTTGGCTCTGTTTGTAGCCTAGACCTGTCATAACTTTGGTGAATCTTCCAAACCATGCTCTTGGGGATTGTTTCAGCCCATATAGGGCCTTTCTTAGCTTGCAAACAGTTCCAGCAGCAACCTGCCCATTGTAACTAGGGGGCAACTCCATGTATATTTCTTCTTCAAGGTCTCCATGTAAAAATGCATTCTTCACATCAAACTGCTACAAGTCCCAATCATGATTTGCTGCTAATGACAATATTACTCTCACCGTGTTCATCTTAGCAACCGGGGCAAATGTCTCCAAGTAATCAACTGCATAGGTTTGAGTGAAGCCTTTGGCCACTAATCTTGCCTTGTAACGTTCAATGGTCCCATCAGCCCTGTATTTAATTGGAAGCATGAGAGTCTCATCTTCCTCTCTTACATTCTCCCCCTGAAGATGAGGCTGTTTGAAGTAGCTCTCTTGTTCGTTGAAGGTGACATCTCTTGACACATAGAATCTTTTTGATAGGGGGTGAAAACATTTGTATCCCTTTTGTGTGGTAGAGTACCCTAAGAATATACATTTGACAGCCCTAGGGTCCAATTTTCCCCTTCCATTACTATGAACATGCACAAAGGATACACACCCAAATATTCTAGGTTGGAGTTTATTTGTAGGATCCAAGTGTGGGTAGAATCAGGATAGGACTTCCATGGGACTTTTTGAGTCGAAGATTTTAGTGGGTAACCTATTGATTAGGTAGGTGGCAGTAAGGAGAGCTTCCCCCCAAAATCTCTTAGGAACATGGTTTTGAAAAAGTAGAGCTCTAGTTTGATTTAATAGGTGCCTATTTTTCCTTTCTGCAATCGCATTCTGTTGGGGTGTGTTCACACATGAGGACTCATGGATTATCCCTTCCTTTTGGCAAAAAGAGTTTAGTACAAGGTTAAAGTAGTCCTTGGCATTATCAGACCTAATTCTTTTGATACCGACCCCAAATTGATTTTTAATCATTGAGACAAACTGAAAAAACACGGAGCTAACTTCTGATTTTTGTTTCAATAAAAAAACCCAAGTCACTCGGGTACAATCATCTATGAAGGTTAAAAACCATTTAGCACCTGAGATATTAGGAACATAAGCAGGACCCCATACATCAGTGTGAAGAAGAAAGAAAGGGAAAGGACTCATTTTATTGCTAATGGGAAAAGGTACACGCTTGTGTTTAGCAAGCTCACACACCTCACAATGGAGACTCTCCACATTTAAATTTTTAAACAAACAAGGGAAAAGCACTTTTACAACTCGAAATGAAGGGTGTCCTAGCCGGCAATGGTATAGTTGAGCTTTCTCTTTATTGGTCATGGTAGATTCAGATATGAGAGACCGGCTCTTGGTAGGCAGATTAGGATCGTCCATGTAGTATAGGCCATTCCATTCTCTAGCATGTCCAATCGTCCTCCCCGAGTTCTTTGTCCTGCAGTATACAAGAGTTGCTATGAAAAACAGCATTACATGAGAGATCTTTTGTGAGTTTTTGTATAGAAATCAGATTGGTGGACAGTTTAAGGACATGAAGGACATTTTTTAATGTTATGGATGGGCTTATTTGGACCTCTCCTTGTCCTGCTGCAGTTATAAGGGTTCCATCTGCTGTGGAAATTTTCTTGTTGCTAGGACATGGGGAATATGTGGAGAAGTATTTGGGTAGAGGGGTCATATGGTCAGTGGCTCCAAAGTCTAATATCCAGTAATGTGTAAATGGTGTATCTGAAACATTAAGCCCAAAAGAAAGTGGAAGCTTACCAGAATATGTTAAGGAGCATGTACCTGTGGGCTTCTCCAATTTACTAAGGAAGGATCTTACCCGTTCTATCTCTTCATGATTCAACTGGACAGATTCTTCACTTTGTCCATTAGCAATGTATGCTTGCCCATGCCCTCCTCTTTTTGGAGGGCCTCCTTTCGGCCCCCATTCTCGGCTTGGGGGTTTTCCATGTAATTTCCAGCACTTCTCTCTTGTGTGGCGCGGCTTGTTACAGTGGGTACACCAGACCTCCTCGTGTTTTTTTCCATATTTGGAACCCCACTTTTCCTTTGGTTAGCAACCATGATTGTTCCTCCTTCAGCTATCATTGCGGAGCTTTCAGTGGTTGAGGTCTCCAGCATCAATCCTCTCCTGCTTTCTTCACTCTGGATAATGGCTACCACTTCATTAAGCCCGGGGACTTTCTCATTTCCCAGGATTTGGATTCGGACCTGGTCATATTCAGGATTCAGGCCTACCAAAAAATCATAGACTCTATCTTGTTCAATATACTCCTTAAGGATTGCTGAGTCTTCTGAACACTTTGCTTGTATAACTCGATAGTGGTCCAATTCCATCCATAGAGACTTGAGTTGATTGGCATATTCTGTAACTGATCTGTTTCCCTGTTTGGCAGCCACGGTTTTTACCTTTACATCATAAATTTGAGCAGCATCCTTGGCCTTAGAATAAGTTTGTTCTACTGCCTCCCAAATTTCCTTTGCTGATTTAACGAACATGCAGGTATCACTGATTTCTGGGACCATTGAATTCCATAGCCACGCCATGATCATGGAGTCTTCTTCGTCCCATGATTTGAACTTGGGATCTGTTTTATCAGGTGCTTTATCAGTCAGGTGACTGACCTTTCCTTTTCCTTTCAAGATGGTCCTAATGAGTTGAGACCATTTGAGATAATTCTTCCCATTTAAGCGATAAGCAGAGTGAACATTCTGCAATTCTCCAGCAGTCTGGGGTCTGTCCCCAGTTTCCAGAATAGGATTCACGACCTCAGCCATGATCAAGGAAGAGAGGGTTGCGCTGCAATGAAGGCTGCAACAATGCTTAAAGGTAGCGCAGCAATGAAGGCTGCAACTTAGGGTTTACATGCACGGAGGGTTGCGCTGCAATGAAGGCTGCAACAATGCTTAAAGGTGGCGCAGCAATGAAGGCTGCAACTTAGGGTTTTCAGGCACGGTCAGAGGCTCCCAAGGATCAGGAGCTCTGATACCATCTCAAATTTAGAAGGAATAATATTCTTTCATAATTTATTATGAGGTCACTGCACCTATATATATACATGAGCCAGCAGCTAATTTTAGGAAATATAGAAAGATACAACTGTTACAGAAATACAATAAATATAAAACTGTTACAGAAATACAATAAATATAAAACTGCCTAAAATACTAAGGGAAATCACGGTTTTGACAGTATGTATAGTAGTCTATACATTGTAATTTGTGCTTGTTGAACAATTGGATCATTTCAAGAAGAATATTCAAATTTTCCATCTTTTTGACTCGGTATCAAACAATTGTCAATGGCAGGGCGATTGCGGTTTGCGAAGTGGACTCCCCATCCACTTCAATGCATTTTGCTGGCTAATCGCATCTAGAAGGATCGAAATAGTGTTATGTTCACTTTTGCATACGATATATCTAAGTAAGAGTCTACCAATCTCTATAGTGGCGCTATTGGTTTATAGTATAGCGAAATTTGAACAAATCGCTATTGTTGTGCAATACACTATTTAGTACAAAGTGCTGTCAAATAGCCACTATAGCATAGCGGAATTTGAACCACTATTTTCCGCGATCCACAATTGACAACACTAGTTCGTGAACAAAACAAATCAAACACTACATATCTCAAGTTCAACTCATTTATTTAAGAGGTTCAATTTTCAACTTAAGTTTAACTCGTTTACATAACGAGCTCAATTTTCAGCTCAAGTTATGTTCATTTGGTTCAGGAACCAAGTTAATGAGTTAATTATCAAATTGAGTCTCCAACAAGTTTTGAATTTGCTTGATTCATTACGAACTCTATTCCTAGCACATATTTTTGAGGGGGAGACTGTTCTGATTGTGGCATATTTGATAACTTAATTACCTTTTTCTTTTCTTGGAAATGCAAATCTTATCATCTAATTGTCAGAAAATAGGGTTTGATGCCTTTTGCTTTGATATTTTTCACTATAAATAATAATTACAACATTTATATCTAATAATTACAAATTAAGAAGATCAAATCAAATCCTGATTTGTCTAACTTATTTTAAGAAAGCTAATAAATATAATTACAAATTAATATTATTTCTTGATTCACACTAATGATATCTATTTTTCCTTCTATCCCAATTATACAATGCCTCCAGTCTTGTGGCTTTGGGTGAGTGGCTTTTGTTCATGCCCTCAGCCAACATTGTTCCAAACTTGATTCTCAAGGGGATCAAATGTGTTTTCTTGAGGTATATACTCCTAACAAGAACGGATGTCAAAGTTATCACCTTCTGAATCATTTGTTATTTGTCTACAAATTGTCTACATGGATGTCATGTTTAATGAAGATGAGACTCTTGTCCCCTATTCCTAACTTTGGGGAGTATTTTTTAAGTCTTCAAAGTCTACTGAATTTATTTCTGAAGTTGGGTCCTCCATACCTTTATCGACTAACTCAAATCATATATATAATGTACACTTATCTATAAAGTATACTTTGTGCATACTCTTTTGGATCAATTGAGGAATAATGTTCAAGTTTTCCATCTTTTCACGTCTAACTTTACATTCATCAATTAAAATAAAGAATATAAACACGACAGAGAAAAAGAGAAGGACAAAATAAAAATAATTCACCAAAGTTGAAAATAAGACTCAATAATTCTCTTTTATCTAAGGGAAATTAAAAACCATAATCCTAGCAGGCAGATATACTTCCAAACAAGTAAAATTACACAGGAATGATACCTACTGTCAGAGACTAAAAAAGCCCCAAAACAAATAAATAAAATAGTAGAAACTTAGCAAAAGCACTTCTGCAATGAAAAAAAAAAAAGTAATTCATAAGATCGTTTTCAAACCTTTGTTTATGTCCTTTGAAATATCGTAGGCAGCGGTTATCGTACATTGATAAATACCGCAAGGATTCTGGCACATATAAGAAAAAAAGAAGTCAATAGTTGTAGACATAATTAGTCGTCTTCAATTATATCCTATCAAAATGTCATTTACAAAAGCTCACCTCCAGTAGACTCCAAATTGTACCTTGAAGAGCATATAACAGAACTCGGGTGATGAGTAAAGCATATTTGATCAGTACCGTGTTTCTTATGATAAGTGGTCTTCAACAACCTGGAATTCATGGTAAAAATGTAAAAACTGTTAGATATATCATAATGCTTAGTCACCCAAAATTATTCATTTAAACTGTAGATCATATAAACTTGCACTAAGTTGACAAACCATCCCCACAAAGGCTTCGTCGCATTAATAAAGAGACAAAACATAGGTGCAGTTCTCTGAAAACAGTTCCTATTGTTTTCCAATTAGAATAAGGTGTACTATTTATTAATAACAGTCAAATGCAAATTTAAAACAAACTACGAACAGTATCTAAAGAACTGTACGTCAATGATGTCCTTAATAAAGATGGACAAAACATTCAAATAATTAAACAGTTAAACTTCTACAACAAAGTAAAAAAAAATTATGTATAATAAACAAACTTAAGAACTGAAATGACATTTTAATATTCAGAGATCATAATTTAATTTAGCAGACATTAATGAAAGAAATGTTTTGGAAGAGTTTTTAATGTATAAAATCATAATGGATAGCTCCATAACACATTGATAAAACAACCAAAAGTTGAAAACAAGACTCAATCATTCTCTTTTATGTTGTTAATGAATGGATTTATGTAGTCCCTAAATACAAAAGCTGTATATCTTTAGTCCCTCCCATATCTCTCATCAGGTACTATAAACACCCAACTCAATGTTTTCATATATTTGGGACTAAACCTATAAATTTTGTATAGGGAGTTAAATTAATGTATTTCAAATTTTATAGGACCAAAAACGCATTTAACCATCATAAAAAGGAAATGGATGCATCACTTATCAAACAGCAGCTAAATGCAAAAGCAATTGTGAATATCAAATTGTTAATAACAATCTATTGGCTCCATTCCAGTGCATTCCATCAGCAACCAGCATAGCCATTGGCTGAAGTTTACAGTAGATGTTCATCGAGAACAAAAAATTAATAAGTCAGTATCAGATAAATACAGATTACATAGTTTCTGTAAACAAACAAGCATAAAAAACAAGCAATTTACTCATCAAAAAACAATGCAATTATCACAAGACATATGTATATGATATAGTAAGTTATTTGTTCTATTGTATATTAGCGAACTAACTTAGCATTAGCAATGTCATAGAGTCGCACTGAGTCATCCTCACTAGCTGTGACAAGTAAATCATCCTTACGATGGAAATCAATAGAATATATCTTCCCAACCTACAAATACAAACCAACATACATAATTAAAAAAACATAAGGAATTGAAGAATAACCATTTGCAATAAAGTCACGATTTCTACACAATTAACAAAACAAATAGAAGCAATAAGCAATTCAGTATTAAAAAGGCTGAAGAGATTGTGACTAAAAAACATTTCAACTTTTAGACATTCACAAATGGCTTACACTTTGCATTATTGCATATTTAAAAGCTTAATCTAATTAATTTGCCCCACAAGAGAACAATCAATAATCAACACCAGCGGAACTAGAAGCAAGGACCCTAAAATCGTTGAATAATGAAATTCAAAGCGTGAGGGAATTATACTGTAGAATTAAATAGTGGGAAGAGAAGAGTTACGAAGTCGGAGAAAACAGCTCCTATGGACATGCTGCGGACAATGTCATCATCGAGCTCTGAAACTGACGTCGTCATCGCAACCGAGCCGCGCACAGAAGCGCAGCAGCAAGAAAGAAAGCTAACGAACAATCTCTCTCTTTGTCACACTCCTTTCTCAGTCATCTGCTCCTACTTCTATAAGATTGGGATTTTTGTTTAGTTTTTTTTTTTTTTTAATTGAGTAAATAC
>JBBPBT010001258.1:459424-516687 GCA_037974875.1 Cicer bijugum | reverse complement strand
TAAAGTAAGATAAAAATAAAAATACAGAAGAGGGACTAAATTTGTTAGGTAATAATTTTGTAAGGATTAAAAATTGTATTTTTATTTTATATAGACTAAATTAAAAGGTTAAATTTTATAGAGAGTAAAAATATATTTAATTCTAAATAAAAAAAGGACAAAAATATTTTTTATTAATTGATTTGACAATAGAAAAAAATTTCTTTGACTTAAAAGAAAGGGGAAGATCTTGATAATACGTATTACTCGGTACAATAGAAAAATAAAAATATATGTAACTCTTGAAAAAGAATCATTTGTGAATTGATTCTTTTTATTATCAATTGATTTTATTTATTTTATCATTATTTTTATGTAACAATGATGACCAAAAAAATGCTTCTAATATATAAAGTAAGATAAAAAAAAAAGGCTTAATTGTAGTTTTGGTCCCCCCTATTTTTGCTTAATCACAAAAGTAGTCTTCCATTTTATTTCTCTCAAGTTTTGGTCCCCAATCAGAATTTTGGTCCAAAACTTGATGAAGTTGATGGGAGATACGACCTCTGATTTACGGAAGATTTATGCAGAATAATGTCTATTCTAACAATATGCGCAGCAGTTTAATAAATTTGAAATTTACTAAACATAAGATTGAATAAGGTCCCTAATAAACAATTCTAATGAATGTCAAACTATATGGATCATGGTATATATGGAAAAATGCATCAGAAAACAATTATTATCCAAGATGTTGATTTTCATGCAATTATGTTAAGACAATTAATCATACAACGTCACTTAACATAGAATCTTTATCATGCATTCAATCAATATCATAAACGTAATAATTGCAGAAATTTAAACGAGATAAGGGAAAGAAAAGTGTACGCAGATTTTTATACTGGTTCACCGTCTCGTGACGACCTACATCCAGTCCTAAGATCCAACTAGATCTTAGCCTGTCCAATAGAACTTCTTAGAATCAGTTTACAGATTTTTACACAGCGCCTCGCACCAATCTTAAACTATTCTCCATGTTCTATCTTTCCCTCCCTGAATTCCCAAGTTTAAGTCCCATAAACTTGACCAAGAATCCAGTCAAGCGTCTTCTTGTTGACAGCCCTCAACGTCGAAGAACACCACCAATAATAACTGGATTTTCTCAAAGTAATTTGGTTACAGAAAATGGTTTACAGAAATTGAAACAGATCAATTTTACAAAGTTCTTGATCTTCCTTCTTCTCAAAGCAGTCTTTCTCAATTCAGTCTTTTTCAATCCTCATTGATCACAAACGTTGATTGTTCATGGCTGAAAAAGATGTTCAAAGTAATGTCAGTTGAGAAAGAGTTAGTGGTAAATTGTATTTTTTGTGTGAGTTATTAAACTGTTATTTCATATATTTTTTTGAAAGTTATGTATGAAAGCAGTTTATATAGTTTCTGGAAAAACAACATATGAATCGATTTGACAAATCAATTCATTAAAGTTATAAAGCACACTAATTGATATAACCAATCGATTTCGCGAATCTTGTTTTTCTTGAATCTTGAAACTGCATACACTAATCGATTTAACGAATCGATTATTTTAACTGAGTTCTTCAGACTTGGATGAATGTACTTAATTGAATCGATGTTCATAATCGACTTGGCGTGTTTTTTTCCAACAACGAGATCAAAACAATCGATGTACTTAATCGATTCAACCATTTCAGTCATCTATGTTTCTAAAACTTTTTGCATCAATGCTTTAGTCAATCGATTTCACTGGTTCCAGGGACATAGTGATTTTCACAAATCGATTTGCCTAACCGATTGTGAACTTAAGTCTGAAGCTTATTTCAACAGTTGGTTCATTCAATCGATTTACCACGTCGATTGATGCCAAACTTAATTCAACAGAAGTAAAATAGTAGATTGTGCTAATCGACTGTGTATGTTCCAGAGCAAGGTTATTTTGAAACTTATTTTAGTAAATCGATTTGCCTAACCGATTTAGTAATCATTGGTTTGGCTCTGGGACATTCACACTCGATTGTGTCAATCGATGTAGACAAACGAAAAATAAAGAAGTGATTGGATTAATCGATTTTCCAAATCGATTAGCTTGTAAGGCATGCTACTTACTGACTTGAGCATTTTAATTTCAGTAAATGTACCAATAGATTTGCCTAATCGATTAGTGGCAAATTGGCTCTCTGACTTGCACAATTTATTTTCTAATAAATGTACCAATCGATTTGCCTAATCAATTGATAGCCTGTTTGATTTTTCATAAGATGTGCAAATCGATTTTGCCCATCGATTGATTGATCCCAGACTAGATAATATCATTCAACCCTGTTACATAATCGATTTTACTAATCGATTTGCTTATGAATCTGCAAGCTTTTGTTGATTTCTTGAGTTCCAAGCAATTGTCTCAAGTTTGTAGGATTGAGTTGTTGTTCCTGAAATTTTTCTCAGTTCACAATGTCAGATTTATTTCAAGATGTATGTTTGTCAATAATATCAAAAACGAACATATGTCTAACAGAAGTATCTTTTTTTAAAGTCACACCATTTATGATAATAGATTTCAAGTACAATTGTTGCACCATGAGATCTTGAGGCATAGCGTGACTTAAATAAACACAAAAAAAATAAAAATTAATCAAATTTTGGGCCAAAATTATGTTTGAGGGACCAAAACTGGGGATAAATAAAATGGAGAGACTACTTTCGCGATTCAGCTAAAATAGGGAACTAAAATTGCAATTAAGCCTAATAAAAATAAAAAAGAAGAGGGACTAAATTTATTAGCTAGATAATTTTGTGAGAATTAAAAATTGTATTTTTATTTTACAGGGACTAAAATTAAAAAGTTAAAATTTATAGGAACTCAAAACATAATTAATCCTAAATAAAAAAGACAAAAACTTTTTTTATTAAGTGGTGTGATAACATAAAGGTCTTTCTATGACTTTAAAGAAAGGGAAAGATCTTGCTACTACGTATTACTCGGTGCAATAGAAAAATAAAAATATATGTAATTCTTGAAAAAGGATTATTTGTGAATTGATTGTTTTTATTATCAATCGATTTTAATTATTTTATCATTATTTTTATGTAATAATGATGAACAAAATAATGCTACTAATATATAAAGTTAGATAAAAATAAAATAAAATAAAAAAGAGGGACTAATTTGTTAGCTAAATAATTTTGTAATGACTAAAAATTATATTTTTATTTGACAGGAACTAAAATTGAAAAGTTAAAATTTTATAGAGACTAAAAACATATTTAATCCTAACTAAAAAAAGACAAAAATATTTTTTATTAATTGATTTGACAACAGAAAGGTCTTTTTTTTTAGCATGCTGTTTTGCAGGCTAATCGATTTTAGCCCTTCCACATATAAGACGTTATTATTAAGTGTGCAAGTCAGTAGCATGCTGTTTTGCAGGCTAATCGATTTGGCAAATCGATTATTCTTATCACAAGTCTAAATTGATTGTCTTAAATCAATTAGACAAATCGATTGGCCATTTTATTGAAAATGATTGTGCAATTCAGTGGCATGCTGTTTTGTAGGCTAATCGATGTGGCAAATCGATTGTTCCAATCACAAGGCTATTTGGATTGTTGAAGTCGATTAACACAATCGATTGTGAGAGTTACAGAACCAAGCCAATGTTTCACTAATCGATCAGGCAAATCGATTTAATAAAATAAGTTTCAAAATAATCTTGGTCTGGGACATACACAATCGATTAGCACAATCCATTAATATATTTCTTTTGAAATAAGTTTGGCATCAATCGACTTGGTAAATCGATTGAATGAACCAACTGATAAAATGTTCTTCAGACATAAGTCCATAATCGATTAGGCACATCGATAACCTTGATTTAAGCCAACTTTCTATAACTAGTCAAATCGGTTAGGCAAATCGATTTGTGAAAATCATTGTGTCCCTGTGACCAGTGAAATCGATTGACTAAAGCGAGTGGTACAAAAGTTTTAGTAACAGAGATGACTTAAGGACTATGTGAATGTTTGAATCGAGTGAGTAAATCGATTGTTTTGATCTCGTTGTTGGAACAAAACATTCCAAATCGATTAGGCAAATCGATTCAAATATGAACTGCTATTCAGGTCTGAATAACTCATTAAAATAATCGATTAGATAAATCGATTAGTTTATACAATTTCAAGATTCAAGAAAAACAAGATTCGCGAAATCGATTAGGTAAATCGATTAGTATGCTTTATAATTTTAATGAATCGATTGAATAAATCGATTCATGTGTTGTTTTTCCTGAAACTATATAAACTGTTTTCATTCTCTTCTTCTCATAACACATACACACAATACAACTGTCAGAACTTGTATACATCATATACCAATAACACTTTCTCACACCGATATTACTTTGAACATCTTTTTCAGCCATGAACATTCTACATTTGTGATCAACAAGGATTGAAAAAGACTGAAGAGAGAAAGACTGCTTTGAGAAGAAGAAAGCTCAAGAACTTTGTAAAATTGTTCTGTTTCGAATTTATGTAAACCATTTCTATAATCAAACAACTTTGAGAAAATCCAGTTGCTACTGGTGGTGATCTTCTGGGTTGAGGGCTATCAACAAGAAGACACTTGACTGAAATCTTGGAAGAGTTTATGGGATTTAAACTCTGGGATTCAGGGAGAGAAAAATAGAATAGGAAGAATAGTTTAAGACATAGGCCGTCACGAGGCGGCTGAACCAGTATAAAAATATGCGTACACTTTTCTTTCCCTTATCTCGTTTAAATTTCTGCAATTATTATGTGTTTGATATTGATTGTGTGCATGATTAAGATTCTGTGTTAAGTGATTTTATATGATTAATTGTCTTAGCGTGATTGTATGAAAATCAACATCTTGAGTAATAATTGTTTCTGATGCATTTCTCCATTTAAACAATAATTGGTATTGTTTGATGTTCATTAGGGTTGATTCTTTGGGACCTTGATTAATCTTTGTTTAACAAACTTTGAATTTGGTAGTTTGTTTAGAGTATTGTTAGAATATGCATTATTCTGCATTTTTACTGTAAAACTGAGGTCATACAATACCATCATTTGGCATCAAGAGCCTGCCTTTTTACTAGAGTTGTTTTTCTCCAAAAAAAAAAGGATCATGACCTCTGATTTCCTAGGAGAGGGTGCGTCATTAGCTAGGCCCCCTGCCTTTAACGGGGCCACATACATGTATTGGAAACAAAACATGCTAATTTTTCTTGAAGCTAGTGGTAGTGATATTCTAGATGCTGTAGAAAATGGACCTTTTGTGCCAACCGTAGCTGGTACTGGTGAATCAGCAATTCTGAAACCTAAAAGTGACTGGTCTGAGGATGACAAAAAGAAAGTTGGGTATAGCGCCAAAGCCAAGAACATTATAACTGCCGCCTTGAGTCATGATGAATTCTTCAAAGTCTCCAATTGCAAGACAACAAAACAAATGTGGGACACACTTCAGCAGACGCATGAAGGAACCACAGACGTAAAGAGAGCTCAAATAAATACTCTCATGCACGAGTATGAACTGTTTAGCATAAAGAAAGAAGAATCAGTAAACGACATGCAGACCCGGTTTACGCACATAGTCAACAACCTAAATGCCTTAGGCAAGGAGATTGATAATGATCATCAAACTAGCAAGGTGATGAGGTGTTTGACTGGAGAATGGCAACCAAAAATCACTACCATTGCAGAATCAAAGGATCTAGGAAGCATGACAATAGCTACATTGTTTGGAAAGCTGAGGGAGCATGAAATGGAATTACATAGACTCAATGAAGCTGAGCAAATTGACAGAAAACGAAAAAGATTGTCGTTGAAAGCCCAAACACATCATTTTAAATCTGAACATGAGAGCAGCTTAGATGAATCAAGCAGTGAGGATGATGAGGAGCCTAAATTTGGATTACTTGTCAAGAAGTTTAAGAAATTTCTGAAAAAGAAAGACAGTAAATTCAGAAAACAATCCAGTTCGAAGAATAATGACAGTAAGACAATCAAATGCTATGAGTGTGGAAAAACTGGTCAGATAAAGGCTGATTGTTACAAGTTGCAGAACAAAAATAGGAATTCCAAAACTAAAGGCAAGGAACCTGCTCAGAAAAACAGAAAAGCATATATTGCGTGGAATGACAATGAAGAATCCTCTACATCTTCCGAAACTGAAGAAATAAATATGTGCCTTATGGCTAACGCAGATTCTGAATCAGAAAGTGAGGTAAGTTCTCAATATAACCCTTCTTTTGATGAACTGCAAGATGCATTTAATGAACTGCATGATTAATATGTTAAATCTGTTAAGCAGTTAGTTAGTACTAAGAAAATGCTTGAACAACAACGTATGTTGCATGAACAAATGAAAAATGATCATAGGAAGATTGAGGACTTCTGTGAACAATTAAAAAAGGACTCACATGATAAATTTGCAAGATGCATTGAACTTGAGAATACTGTTGCATTATTGAAGTCTGATTTATTGAAGTTTTCTAGTAGTAAGGATAAACTGAATGTCATTCTTAGCAACCAGAGAAATGTCAATGTAAAATCTGGACTTGGATTTAACCAGAATATGCATGCTAATCAGAATAGGACTAAACATGGCATAGGATATGGTAATGTTAAGCATAACCAGAAATTTGGTAAATCTAGTCATATGCATAATGTCTTTGTCAAACCAAAACAGTATGCATCCTCTACTGTCACTTGTCATTTTTGTTGTAGAAAAGGACATTTTGTCTACAATTGCAAATTAAAAAAACTTGCCAACAGAGGATGTAAACAGATTTGGAAGGTCAAGACACAAAATGTTGAAACTGACCCCCCAGGACCCAATTTACATTGGGTACCTAAAATGAAATTCTGATTTTATTGCAGGTATGCTTGAGATCCACAAGGCACCAATGGTATCATGATAGTGGATGCTCAAAGCATATGACAGGGGACAAGTCAATGTTCCTGTCCCTAAGCCTAAAAGAAGGTGGATTTGTAAAGTACGACGATAACAACAAGGGCAAGATCTGCGGTGAAGATAACATAGGCAGTGAATCGACTGCTATAATTAAAAACGTCTTATACGTGGAAGGGCTAAAACATAACCTTCTAAGTATAAGTCAGCTGTGTGACAATGTTTTTCAAGTAAGCTTTTCACCACTTTCTTGCATAATTGAGAACAAAAATGATAAAAGTGTCAAACTAGTAGGTGATAGAGTTAACAACATTTACATGGTAGATTTAACTGCTATGCCTGCTAATTCTGTTTGTTGCTTATTATCAAATGCTGATGAGACATGGTTATGGCATAAACGTGTTGCACACATTCATATAGATCATTTGAATAGACTTGTTAGTAAACAATTAGTCATAGGTCTTCCCAATAGAAAGTTTTCTAAGGATAGATTATGTGATTCTTGTGAGAGAAGTAAGCTTGTCAAGTCTACTTTTCCCCCAATAGACATGGTCAAAACCAATAGGGTTTTGCAACTGATCCACATGGATTTGTTTGGACCATCCCAAGTGAGAAGTTTTGGAGGTAACATGTATGGCTTTGTGTTAATTGATGACTATTCTAGATTCACTTGGACTTATTTTTTGACTCATAAAAGTGATGCCTTTTTTGTTTTCAAAAAGTTTGCAAACTTAGTACAAAACGAAACAAGTCAGAAAATAATGTCTATCAAAAGCGATCATGGAGGTGAATTCCAAAATGATGCTTTTGATACTTACTATGAACAAAATGGCATTCATCACATGTATTCAGCCCCTAGGACACCACAGCAAAATGGTGTAGTGGAGAGGAAAAATAGGTCTTTAGAGGAGTTAGCTAGGACCATGCTGAAATGACTCAAATACTCCCAAGTATTTCTGGGCTGATGCGATTAACACTGCCACACATGTTGTCAACAGGGTTTTGATTAGGCCAATCCTTAGGAAAACTCCTTATGAGTTGTACAAGGGTAGAAAGCCTAATATTTCCTACTTTAGAGTTTTTGGTTGTAAGTGCTTTGTTTTGAACAATGGCAAAGAACACCTAGGTAAGTTTGATCCCAAGGCAGATGAGGGTATCTTTCTAGGTTATTCCCAAACTAGCAAAGCATATAGAATCTATAACAAGAGAACAAAAACAATAGAAGAGTCAGTTCATGTGAAGTTTGATGAACTTTTTAAAGAAAACTTGAACAACACTCCTCCTATTGTTGATGCCTCTTTGGATGAAGTTATAGAATCTGAACATATAGAACCAAAGGAAACTACACCTCCAACCAACAGTGAATGTGTTGAACCTATTAGAGTAGATGAGTTACCTAGGGAGTGGAAGTTCAATAGAAACCATCCCATAGATAACATCATAGGTGACATCTCTAAAGGAGTGGCAACTAGGAAGAACCTTAGACATTTTTGTAACCTTACAGCCTTTGTATCTCAGATTGAACCTAAGAACATTAAGGAAGCCTTACTAGATAGTGAGTGGATACTTGCTATGCTAGAGGAGTTAAACCAATTTGAGAGGAACAAGGTGTCGCATCTAGTACCTAAACCAGAAAATAAGCACATCATAGGAACAAGGTGGGTGTTTAGGAACAAATTAGATGAGAATGGAGTCATCAGTAGAAACAAAGCTAGATTTGTGGCCAAGGGTTACAATCAGGAAGAGGGAATAGATTTTGATGAAACCTATGCTCCTGTAGCTAGGTTAGAAGCCATTAGAATTCTACTTGCTTATGCATGTATAATGGACTTTAAGCTTTATCAAATGGATGTTAAAAGTGCCTTTCTCAATGGTGACATCCAAGAGGAAGTTTTTGTTAGCCAAACACCTGGTTTTGAAAATCCTGATTTTCCTAATCATGTATAAAAGCTAACAAAAGCCCTCTATGGGTTGAAATAAGCTCCAAGAGCTTGGTAAGAGAAGCTCAACAATTTCCTTATTCAACAAAACTTTTTAAGAGGAAATGTTGACAAGACACTTTTCATAAAAACTAATGGAAATGACATCTTGCTGGTCCAAGTTTATGTTGATGACATAATCTATTTTAACCTATACTTAAGAAAGTTCGTTCTCAAGTCTTTACCTTAGAAATAAAAGAAATAAAGAGCTTCAAAATGTTTTGAAGTGTTAGTTAGTAGTAAACTATTAAATGTTTGAATACGTGTGATATGAGTAAACTTTAAGCATTAAAGTAGAAACTTATGACTTATGAAATCACATACATAAATTTATACTAGTTCACAAAGATTTTGGGCTACGTCCAATCCTTATCCTTCGTGTAATTTTCCAATAAAATACTTGAGACAACTTCTCAAATTCTACAATTACACAAGTTGGTCAACTTGACCTTTCTTTCCTATATTGTCTTAGTCTTAGTAGACATACAAAATTTCTTCTTAGTCACACTAGACTTAGCAGCAATAACAACTGAATCTAAGTCTCTTTTACCCACCAAAAGATGACTTCGAAAAATTTACAAAATAGAATATTTACAAAATAGATTCGTGTTGAGTTGTTTGAATCTTATAGGTTTCAGTTCTTTTTTTTTTTTTTCTGATAGCTTATTCATGATATCTAGAAGTGTTTATATATCATGATGGTTATTTCTTTTGTCTTAAATGATATATGAGAGACTTAATTGATCATTTATTGCATGTGTATCTCTAAGTTTCATCGTTTCCTATTTCTTGACAAAAACGTGAATCGATTATCTTCTTGATTCCTGTCACACATGTATGATAATTATGATCTTTTAGCATACAACTTTTTAAAGTCTTTTAGAAAGTTAGTTTTTCCTTGTGATTTATACTTTGATTCTTATATTATTTCTTGTCTTCAAAGTGATACTCAATAGCACATATTGGAATCAAATGTTTCGACATCAATATATTTCTTCTGATGATCAAAAGGAATATTTGGAATTTCAGTAGTGACAAAATCATGATTTTGAATTTGAGATTGATAAGGGTCAGAATTTTGACCATTCTTATGTTAAGGTGACTGTCCTTGAACATTTAGACTTGTTGGTTCAGTTGGATGACCATTGGCAAACTTAGTTTGAGAGATATCAGTGATTTGTATCAAGATTTGATATAATTGTATTGGCGGGAATGGATGAAGATAGACGTAACAAATTTTGTCTCTAAGTGCTTAATGTGTCAACAAGTAAAGGTTGAGCACCAAAAGCCTGTGGGGTTACTTCAACCTGTTGAAATACCTGAATGGAAGTGGGAAGACATCGCTATGGATTTTGTCACAAGATTTTCATGAACCCAAAAGGGGTATGACTAAGTGCGGGTGATTATAGTTCGATTAATCAAATATGCACATTTCTTGTCTGTGAAGACTACTTATAATGCATCTCAATATGCTAAACTTTATTTAGAAGAAATTGTCTCTTTGCACGGTGTACTGGTGTCTATTATTTCTAACAGTGGGGCTCAATTTACAGCTCAACTTTGGAAGTCCTTAGGAACTCGTTTGAAGCTTATCACGACTTTTCATCCTCAAACAAATGGAGAGTCTGAAAGGACTATACAAATATTAGCAGATATTATGTGAGAAATCATTATAATTAAGTCTACCTAATAGACACTATTAACACTAGACACATTTATACATCATTCTTCAAGCCTTGTAGTATATCATCCATTTTTGCTTGATTGCTTGAGTTCCAAGTTTTGTCCAAGTGTGTAGTGTTTGATTATGTTCCTGAAATGTTTCTCAATTCAAACCATTAGATCAATCAAATAATGCATGTACATTGTATGTTTGGAATTTATATCAAAATCATGATCAAGGAGGCCTATTTCTTACAATCTCCCCCTTTTTGATTAAATGACAAACATACAATTTAACTTTGAGTTTATAACTTTATAATTACTATTATTTAAAACTCCCCCTGAATTATAGACTTCATAATTCATTCTAATTTTAAATTTCATTTCAACATTAAAACTCCCCCTGAATTATAGACTTCATAATTCATTTCAAGTTTGATATCAGAGCACATATTCAAGTTTGATATCAGAGTAATCAGAGCATAGAATCAGAGCATCCAATTTGAAATCTTTTAAGTTTGGTAGTAGAGCACATAAGAGTACACTTTATTTAATTTCATTTAAGTTTGGTATATCAGAGTGTTCATGCAAATTATGTATTATAGCATTCATCAGATCACAAAATTAGATCACATAAACACAATTTTACAATTTAAAGCACAACATCCGCACAATCTAAATTTATTTTTAGTATCAGAGCACAAATTTGAATTTATTCACATTTTAGTATCAGAGCACAAGTGATCAGTGTAAGACCCGTTAATTTTAAATCCTAAATTATACAATTTTAGGGTATTTAGTGTAGAATTTCTTAGACTTTTAGCCTAGTTTTTGGTATTTAGTGGGTTAAATGCCAAAAATATATTTTTGGAAATTTGATTAAAATTATTTGTCGAAGAATAATTTATTTAGATTACGAAGAATATAATTCCGGACAGTTTAGTTAAAAATATCACCCGTTGCTGAAAATCTATCTTTCAATTGAGTTGCGACGAGAATAGATATTTTATTAAATTAGACTGAGATGTGAATGAAGTGAGGTGTGTAAGAGTTGTTAGATATTCGTTTGAGTTTGGTTTTAAATATAATATAAATATATATATATATATATATATATGTGTGTGTGTATATATATGTGTGTGTGTATATATATATATGTATATATATATGTATATATATATGTATATATATATATATATGTATATATATATATATGTATATATATATATATGTATATATATATATAATAATATATATATATATATATTATAAGTTATATATATATTGGAAAGGACATGAACATAAAAGAAACAGAGGGAAACACGCCTTCAACCTACGCAAACCCATCGCCCTTCTTCCTTCTTTCTTTTTCCATTTCTTTTCTTTCTTTGGCTTCAAGAATAGGAACTTAAGGCTTTGTGGGTGAGTAGATAAGGATCTCTCATCGTCATACTTCCTCATTGATTCGAAAACGAAGAAAAACGGTGTTAGGGATTTTAAAACCGTCAAACACAATCTCCCATGTTTTCATATCTAAGCTTCGTTTCATGAAGGGATAGAAGGGAAAGTTGCTCACCACCACGCTACGGTGCTAGTGAACCAACTTTGGAAGCGACGTCGCGAGCGAAGATTTTACTGGATTTACTCGCGGTACCGTAATCGCACGTTAAAGATAACGTTAAGGTAAGGGCTCCTTCCAAACTTTTAGTTTGCATTTAGGGACTTATCTGTGGTTGTGTGGAAAAGAATTTTGTTAGGGATAAAGTGTTGATTTGGGGAAAATGAATCTAAGGCTTTATGGGTAAAATCTTAGAGTTAGGTTTTGGTGATAGTGATGAATGTTTCGTGGAAAATGAATTTAACTCATTTGTGTATGATTTTGAGTAAATGAAATTGGATGTGTTTGAGTGGTATGTTGTGATGATTTGTGTTCATCGTATTTGACGTGTTCATAATTAATGCTTATGAGATTTGATATGTGTATGGTTGGATTTTGTGGAGAAATGAATTGATGTATTTTGGTGTGAATTGTGGATTGGATCTGATAATATGTTTGAGTTTGTTTTTTGTGGAATTTGAAAACCATTAGAGTTAAACGAGTATTAAGAATGTGGAATCTCTTAATGTCTACATTTACTTAATATTGTCATGAAAACCATAAGAGTTAAACGAGTATTAAAAATGGGGAATCTTTTAATATCTCTGTTACTTAATGTTTGTTGTGAAAATCGTTTAAGTTAAATGAGTATTAAGAATGGAGAATTTCTTAATATCCTGGTTTACTTAATGTTTGCCGTGAAAACCATTAGAAACGAGTGTTAAAAATGGGGAATCTTTTAATATCTCTGTTTACTTAATGTGTGCAGTGAAGGTCATTTAAGTTAAACGAGTATTAAGAATGGGGAATCTCTTAATAGCTAAGTTTACTTAATGATTGTCATGAAAATTGTTAGAGTTAAATGAGTATTAAAAATGGGGAATCTTTTAATAACTGTATTTACTTAACGATTATCGTGATAGAGTCAGTGTATGCTCATGCATTTCATAGTACATGGCGACCGGATGGGCCATGGTGATAGTGGTAACCGAGATGATTCTATGTGATTTGTTGGTTCATCTCATCCATGGGCCACGAGATGATTCCATGTGATTTTTTGGTTCATCTTGTCCATGGGCGACGAGATGATTCCATGTGATTTGTTGGTTCATCTTATCCTCGCGGGGATTGTCGTGTCGAGATGATTCCATGTGATTTGTTGGTTCATCTTGTCCGTATGGGGATTGTCGCGTCGAGATGATTCCATGTGATTTGTTGGTTCATCTTGTCCGTATGGGGATTGTCACGTCGAGATAATTCCATGTTATTTGTTGGTTCATCTTGTCCATATGGGGATTGTCGCGTCGAGATGATTCCATGTGATTTGTTGGTTCATCTTGTCTGTATGGGGATTGTCGCGTCGAGATGATTCCATGTGATTTGTTGGTTCATCTTGTCCGTGCGGGTATTGCGTTGTAATTGTTAAGTGTTAAGTTTTGAAATTGTGTGTAAGTGTGTTTGATTGCAAAACTATTTCGAAACTCAAGTTGGCATGGTGATTGTGTTTTAATTGTCAAGTATGGATGTTTTGGAATTGTGTGATAGTATGTTTGATTGCAAAACTACTTCGAAGCTCATGATGTCGTGGTGATTGTGTTGAAATTGCTAAGTGTTATGTTTTGGAGTTGTGTGTGAATGTGATTGATTTAGTTTATGTAGTTTTAGAAAAACATTCAGGGAAATTGATTCCCAAATCGATTCTGTTAAAAGCTATTTCTCAAAATCGATTTACCAATCGATTTGATGGGTTACAGAAGCTCAACCATTTTGACAAAATCGATTTGCCAATCGATTGAATTTGTTACAGAGGCTCAGTTATTCATTCCATCGATTGCCCAATCGATTGATTTAAGTCTAGAGTACAGGTTTCACTTAAAACCTTCATCCAAATCGATTTCCCAATCGATTTGCTTAGTAGAAACTCTTACTCTGAGTTAGATAATCGATTGCTCAATTGATTCATCAATGGATTGGTAAGTTATTTATTACTTATTGGATTAAAAACTTTATTTTGATTTCATTTTTATTTGGCAAATATTATATAAACTTTTAGCATATGGAAAACCCTTTTAAGGTGCATGCTAAGTTGAAAAGTTATTTTGTGCATTTAAAAGCTTAAATGTTATGTGTTAACTGTTAACTTCGGTTGGTGACCTTTTACAACTATTGTGGAAATCTGGGCTTTGCCCTCAGATGAGAGCCAGGACAATCCTACCGGTTCGTACCCTGTGGATGGGAATGTAGATGGGAACGCCTGATTGGAGCTATGTTAGGAGGATCTTACGGGGCGCGTGGAAATCACTCAGGGTGTTTAGTTTGCTTTGTAGAATGATCAGATTAGGTTGACATAGAGGGAACAAATGTCTTTCTTTGGAATTCTGTTTATTTTAAATTGGAAGACTGTACCTATACTAATATTGTCAGCATGACATGTTATTTTTGATGGGTTCCATGTACCACTTTTTGATGAGTAAATACTTTGGATTCATATTTCGAAAAACTTTTCCACTGCTTGTAAATTATATTGACTCAAATATTTATCCAAAGGTATTTCCTTATTTATTTCTCTGTTTTTTTTAATTTCTTTTGAAAAAAAAATACACCCTCGCTTTGAAAGTCGGGGTGTTTCAATCAGAGCACAAAACAAGAAATCAGATCACAAGAAGTACAATTTAAATTGGATCAAATTCTCCCCCTTTTGTCATTATATTTAAAAAGAAAATACAATTGAGAATGATGATTCAAAAGCTATTGCAAGATATATACTGAAAACACAGAAACATTGCAAAAACACTAATGAAAACAAAATCCTAAACAACTAATCTAGGGTTGTTCCTCATTATCACCAATGGGAGAGGTAGAGACCGTTGTATTATCCTCAGCAAGTGTCTCCTCCCCATGAGGTTAAGTACTATCAAGGTTAATAGGGTTTGTTTCTTCAGTTGCCTGATTGCCAATGTCAACTATGTCTTCAAAAGACATCTTGAGACCCAAATGGGTTTGGATGGCATCTACATCTTGAAAAACTGAGTTTAGAGTTGCTTGGAGTTTCTTAAGTGCGGCTTCTACCCTAGCATTGTGAGCAGCCTGAGACTCCATTAATTCCAGCAACTTAGCTAAAACCTCATATTGGTTTTCAGTTGGATCAGGTTGTTCAACATTTGGTTGAGCTCTTATCCAAATACCATTTATCCTTTTCAATTGCATTTGATTGACGATTGATTCTCCAAAAGTCAGAGTGGTTTTTATTGATTCTTCACTAACAAAAGAGATTTTAAAATGTCTCAGAATCTTGGTTATTAGCTGAGGGTAAGGGAGCATCAGCTTTCCTTGTGTTGTTTCCAACATGTTCCTCAGCACAATCCATGCCCTGCTCATCTTGAGCTCCTTGCACAATCCCCAAAGAAGAATAATGTCCAGCTTCTGGACTACATCATGGTTTCCTGATCTAGGTACCAACATCCTGGTTAGCACATACATCAGCATCCTGTGTTGGACCTTCATCTGACCGATTGGGAGGGATATCTTTTCAACAAATCCTTCAATCATCAGGTCATGAATTGTTTTGTGTCTGTCTACTGATGTTTCCCAAGCATCATCACTTGAGTCAGGATCAGTCCTGCCATCAACAGCTTCACCATAAAATGGCAGTCCTGAAAGCTTGGATAAATCCTCAAAGGACATAGGAATTTTCTTCCCTTTTACTTCAGACTCAAAACCAGTGTCGGTGAGAGTGAAGTTAGAGTAGAATGCCCTAATCAGTCTTGGATATATTTCGAGGGGGTAGGAAATGAAGTTTACCAAACCATGGAATCTTACATGGTTTTGGAATGTGAATCCGTTTGAATCAAAATACGCAAAATCCAGAGTTCTTGCCTCATGGATTTTTCTTTTCTGAAAAGCAAGAGATAGAGCAAAGTCCTCAACAGGTTTACCTTTAGAAGATTGAGGCTTCTTTGGTTGAGGAGAAGAAGTGGTTTTCTTCTTCTTGTGTTGGCTCTTTCATTGCATCACCCATTAGTTTATCAGCGTGAGGATCCTTCCTTTTCTTTGTTTTTCGTTGATCAATGGCAATGGCTTTCCCTTTGTCCTTTGCCATGATCTTATGATTTGGAACAAACACTCTTTTTGAAGTGGGTGGAGGAGAGGGTGTTCTACCACTTGAGGTTGAAGAAGAGGGGGATTTATAACTAGTTTGTTTCACTCTAGCCATTTGCAAGATTTAGGAAGTTCGAAACGTTTCAAGGAATCAAAGAAGCTTTAGAAGTGTAAAAGTTCAGAGAAAGCGCAGAGAAATTTGAGAAGTTTGGAGAAAATGTATTGAGAAATCGATTAAGGGTTTTAAGAAGTGTTGTTCAGAATCGATTAGCCAATCGATGTTATTACGCATTTGTACACGACATGTCGATTGTCAAATCGATTATGTTACTATTATTGGAGGGAAGTGAAAAAGACTCAATAACAATTGCCTCCAACGGCTAGTAATTTTTTTGCAACAGTCATATTTCAAATCGATTTCCTTAAGTAAATGTTTAATGACTGAATCGATGTCCAAATCGATTTCCATATCAGTTCAGGAAACTTCTCATATCAGCATCGACTTCCAAATCGACTTAAACTTTGACACAATCGATTACCCAATCGATGCTCGGGTTGGAGTTTGGAAAATTTCTCACATCTTCGGATGTCTGGGAAAATAAATCGATTATGCAATCGATTCTTTAAAACTATTTTCCAATTCTTCAATCGATTTACCATTCGATTGGTTTGATGGATACTCCAGCATTTACTGATGTCTGGGAAAAGAAATCGATTTTGCAATCGATTTTCGTGTTTTCTAATTTGACAATTAAGACACTGTGTAGCATAAATCGATTATGAAATCGATTTTGTAATGATGATTTCCTAGTTTGCCATAGGATAATCGATGTCTCAATCGATGATTCACAGTAGTTGTTAAAGGATTCATTTTGAAATTCTCCACCATGATCACTCTTGATGGAGATTATTTTCTGATTCTTCTCATTTTGAACTAAATTTGCAAATCTTTTGAAAATAGAGAAGGCCTCACTCTTGTGAGACAGAAAAAATGTCCAAGTATACCTAGAGTAATCATCTACTAAAACATAGCCATACAAGTTTCCTCCAAAGCTTTTTACTTGAGATGGACCAAATAGATCCATATGAATTAATTGTAAAACTTTATTGGTTTGAACTATGTTTATTGGTGGGAAGGATGACATAACTAATTTATTTTTCTCACAAGAGTCATACAATTTTTCTTTAGTGAATTTTCTGTTTGGGAGTCCTAGAACTAATTGTTTGCTTACTAGTTTGTTAAGATGATCTATATGTATGTGAGCTATTCTCTCATGCCACAACCAATCTTCATCAGATTTAGATAACAAACAACAAACATCATTTACAGGCAAAGAGTCAAGATCAATCATGTATATGTTATTTACCCTTTGACCTACCAATTTCATGCTATTATCTTCTTTGTGCTCAATTATACAAGACTGAGATGTAAAATTTACCTCGAATCCTTTATCACACAGCTGACTAATACTAAGCAAGTTGTGCTTCAAACCTTTTACATAGAGAACGTCCTTGTTTACCGTTGTCGATTCGCTCCCTATGTCTCCAATACCAAGTATTTTACCTTTGTTGTTATCACCATACTTTATATATCCACCATTTTTTAAATTCAGAGACAAGAATTTTGATTTGTCTCATGTCATATGCTTGGAACATCCACTATCTAGGTACCATGAGTGCATTTTGGATGTCAAGCATATCTGTAACACAGAATCAAACTTTGGTTTTAGGTACCCAATTTAAATTGGGTCCTTGAGGGTTAGTTTCAAGCATAGGTTTCTTTAATTGGTTTCCTTTCTTTTTCAGAAACTTCTTGAACTTTCTGACCAGCATTCCGATTTCAGGTTCTTCATCAATTTCACTATCGGAATCATTAGTACATGTTTTGGTTCAGATTTTGTTTTATGAGCTTGAACCTTCAGAGATAATCCCTTTCTCTTTCGATCTGTTTGCTCAGCCTCACTCAACCTGTGCAGCTCCATCTCATGTTCTCTAAGTTTGCCAAAAAGGGTGGCAATTGTCATGCTTCCAAGGTTTTTTGATTCAGCTATTGTTGTGACCTTAGGTTACCACTCTCTTGTCAGGCATCTCATCACTTTGCTTATCTGTTGCTCATTGTCAACTACCATACCTAGAGCATTTAGATTGTTGATTATATGTGTGAATCTGGTGTACAGGTCATTAATTGACTCTTCCTTCTTCATGTTGAAGAGCTCATACTCATGCATCAGCGTGTTGGTTCTGGCCCTTTTGACATCTGTTGTGCCTTCATGAGTTTCTTGGAGTTATCCCACATTTCCTTGGCAGTTTTGCAGTTTGACACCCTGAAAAATTCATCAGCACTCAAAGCAGAGGTTATAATATTTTTGGCTTTTGCATTATAGCCAACTTTTTTCTTATCCTCATCAGACCAATCAGATCTGGGTTTTAAGATTAATGATTCACATGTGCTAGCTATTCTAGGCACATAGGGACCATCTATTACTGCTTCTAGTATATCAAGACTACATGCTTCTAGAAAAATTAACATTCTCTCTTTCCAATACATGTAGGCAGCCCCATTAAATGCTGGGGGCCTGGCCAAGGATGCACCTTCTCCCATAAATTCAATAGAGGTCATTTTCTTTTAAGAATTTGTCTAAAAGATCAAGCTCTTGATGCCAATTGTTAGAAAAATTATGGCCTCTATTGTTAAAAATTATATGAAATGACTTCACTAATTTTACAAGATTATTAACCAAGTTAACAATGACAGTTTCAAGAAAATATTCAGAAACAAAGATTCACAAATACAAACATTCAAGAACAAACATTCATGCAATATCAATAAAAAGAGAAGAGATAAAGGAAATCGTGCACCAAGAATTTTATACTGGTTTGGCTCAGTTTGATAGCCTACATCCAGTCCTGAAATCAACAACGATTTCAGCCTTTCACTAGAATTGACTTGAGTACTTTTTACAGACTTTCCAGCTTAATCACAGCCTATCCATCCAACTCAACACCACTTCTATTACAATACCAACTTATCCCTAAGAGCTACTCGCCAAACCCTCACGAGATCAAGTTGAGGCTTCTTCTTGATGAACACAAGCACCAAAACAAATAACCACCAATTTACACCACTGGATTTTCCAGAAACTTCTATACAGATAGTTGTTCTTACAAAAGAGATAAAAGAAGACTAAGAAGATTGAGTCAATCACAATAGAAGATCTCACACACTATTTGCCAATGTATTTTTAGTGAGCTATGACAATCTTTTCAGAGTGTATTTCAGTTTTGAGTTTATGAGAAAAGTGATTGTTATTTTTCTGTATGTGTGTGTTATGTGAAATTTTTGATGCAATCAGTTTATATACTTTTAGAAAAACATCAAATAAATCGATTTCCCAATCGATTTTATTAAAGTGTAGTTTCAGCTTAATCGATTATCGTGTTTCTTGTTTTTCTTGAATCTTGAAAATAAAAGAACTAATTGATTTGTTAATCGATTCTTTTAATGCATAAATCAGAAACTGATACTAAGTTCATATCATAATTGATTGAATAATCGATTATAAGTGTTTTGTTCAAACAACGAGATCAAAACATTCGATTACTCAGTCGACTCACATTCATTGGCATAATCGATTTGGCAATGGGCTGAATTCTCCATGAAACTCAAACATTTACTCAAATCGATTTTCCAATCGATTTGACGAGTTACAGTAGCTCTGCTATTTAGTTAAAATTGATGTGCTAATCAATTATGCAATATGTTTCTGATAAATGATTAACCAATTCATTCATTCAATCGATTACCTAATCAATTGGTGCAAAGCTTGCAACTTAAGAAACTTATTTCAATTGATTGGCAAATCGATTATGTTGATCACAGAACACATGTCTGATGAAAAAGTATTTTCGCAATTGATTTGCCAATCGATTAACTCAGTAAGAGCTTGATTCTGTGAATCACAAAATCAATTACTCAATTTGTAACATCCCGTTTTAGAAAGTGAGGGTGTATTTTTTTTTTCAAAATAAAACAGAGAAATAAATAAGGTAAAACATTTGGATAAATAATTAAGTCATTATAATTTACAAGCAGCGGAAAAATTTCTCCAAATATGAATTCAAAATATTTACATAACAAAAGTGGTACAGTCTTCCTGTTTAAAAATAAAAGCAACCCAAAAGAAAGACGTCTGTTCCCTTTGTGTCAACCTAGTCTGATCATTTTACAAAACAACTAAACACCATGAGTGATCTCCACGCGCCCCGTGAGATCCTCCTAACGTAGCTCCAATCAAGCATTCCCATCTACATTCCCATCAATAGGGTACGAACCGGTAGGATCATCCTGGCTCTCATCTGAGGGCAAAGCCCAGATTTCCACAACAGTTGTAAAGGGTCACCAACCGAAATTAACAGTTAACACATAACATTTAAGTTTTTAAATGCACAAAATAACATTTAAACTTAGCATACACCTTAAAAGGGATTCTATATGCCAAACATGCATAAACAAAGTTGAAAAATGAAGTTTTTAACAAAACAACATTGTTGTATTCGACTACAGCATAACACTTAACACTTATAACACAATACCCACACGTACAAGATGAACCAACAACTCACAATTTAACAGGGTGTAGTCTCTCACGGACAAACACCTGTGCAGTCTCTCACGGACAAACACAATTCACCAGGGCGTAGCCTCTCACAGACAAACCCCTGTGCAGTCTCTCACGGACAAACACAATTTGCCAAGGTGTAGTCTCTCACGGACAAACATCAGTGCAGTCTCTCACGGACAAACACAATTCACCAAGAAACGTAAGTCGTAGACGTACCACCTATCACGGGTCCGTACTGTTTACCGAGGTGCCACCTATCACGGGTCTGCACAACTTACCAAAAAGCGTAAACCATAAACGTACTGCCTATCACGGGCCCCTACCGTTAACCAAGGTGCCACCTATCACGGGTCTGCACGGTTTACAAAAACAAACATTAAGTAATCGAGTCATTAAGAGATTCCCCATTCTTAATTCTCATTTGACTTAAGCGATTTTCAAAACAACAATAAGTAAACAAGACATTAAGAGATTCCCCATTCTTAATTCTTATTTAACTTAAACGAATTTCCAAAACAAACATTAAGTAAACGAGACATTAAGAGATTCCCGATTCTTAATACTCATTTGACTTATGCGATTTTCAAAACAAACAATAAGTAAACAAGACATTAAGAGATTCCTCATTCTTAATTCTTGTTTAACTTAAACGAATTTCCAAAACAAACATTAAGTAAACGAGACATTAAGAGATTCCTCATTCTTTATACTCATTTGACTTAAGCGATTTTCGAAACAAACACTAAGTAAACAAGACATTAAGAGATTCCCCATTCTTAATTCTTATTTATCTTAAACGAATTTCAAAACAAACATTAAGTAAACAAGACATTAAGCGATTCCCCATTCTTAATTCTCATTTAACTTAAATGATTTTCACAACCAAACACTCATTAAGTAAACAAGACATTAAGAGATTCCCCATTCTTAATACTCGTTTAACTCTATTGGTTTTCAAATTCCACACAGAACAAACTCAACCGTATTCACAAATTTATTACACGATTCACGCCAAAACACAACAATTCACTTCTCCACAAAATCATTTTCACGACGACATTAAGTAAACGCAGATATTAAGAGATTCCCCATTCTTAATACTCATTTAACTTAAACGATTTTCAAACAAACATTAAGGAAACATAAATATTAAGAGATTCCCCATTCTTAATACTCTTTTAACTTAAACGATTTTCACAAAACAAACACACATTAAGTAACAAGACATTAAGGGATTCCCCATTCTTAATACTCATTTAACTGAAACGATTTTCAAAAACAAACATTAAGTAACCAAGACATTAAGAGATTCCCCATTCTTAACGCGCAGTTAACTTTAACGATTTTCAAAACAACATTAAGTAACCAAGACCTTAAGAGATTCCTCATTCTTAACGCCCAGTTAACTTAAACGATTTTCAAAACAACATTAAGTAAACGAGACATTAAGAGATTCCCCATTCTTAATTCTCATTTAGCTTAAACGATTTTCCATACACACATTAAGTAAACAAGACATTAAGAGATTCCCCATTCTTAATACTCATTTAACTTATTGGTTTTCAAATTCCACACAATACAAACTCGAACATACTTTCACATTCAATCCATAATTCACACCAAAACACATCAATCAACAAACATCAAGTATGAACACGCCGAATACGACGACACAAATCAACACAATCCATCACTCAAACACAACAAGTTTCATATACTCGAAATCACACATAAATGAGTTTAAATTCATTTTCCACGAAACATTCATCAATATAACCAAAACCTAACTCTAAGATTTTACCCATAAAGCCTTAGATACATTTTTCCCCAAATCATTACTCCATCCCTAACAAAATTCTTTTCCACACAACCACAGATAAGGCCCTAAATGCAAACTAAAAGTTTGGAAGGAGCTCTTACCTTCGCGTTAGTTTTAACGTGCGATTACGACACCGTGAGTAAATCCGGTAAATTTTCCGCTCGCAACGCCGCTTCCATAGTTGGTCCACTAGCACCGTAGCGTGGTAGTGAGCAACTTTCCTTTCTATCTCTTTGTGAAACGAAGCTTAGATCTAGATGAAACGGGAAGGTTTGTGTTTGACGGTTTTGAAATCCCTAACTCCGTTTTCGAATCCGGGAGGAAGGAAGAAGCTGGGAACTTGATCTTCCTCACCCACTAGCCTTGGGTTTTCAATTATCGAACTTAAAGGAAGTAAGGAAAACGAAAAATGGAAGAAAAGGGAGAGGGAGAAGGGTTCGCGAATGGGAGGCTTCGTTTCCTCTGTTTGCTACTCTTTCTCTATTCCTTCCTCTTTTTCCTATCCTTTCCAATATATATATACATATTACTATATATATATATATATATATTACTTAATATATATATATATATATTCATATATTAACACACATATATATATATATATTATAATTACAACTAAATCAATAAATATCTACAACTCTCACACCCATCACTTCACTCCCATCTCAATCTAATTTGATAAAATATCTACTCTCGTCGCAACTCAATTGTCAAATACAATATTCAGCAACTCGAGATATTTTGAACAAAACCACGTTGAATTAAATTCTTCGAAATCCAAATAAATTATTCTTCGACAAATAATTTTAATCCAATTTCCAAATGTATATTTTCGACCTAAATGCCGAAAACTGGGTTAAAAGCCTAAGCCATTTAACACCAAATACCCTAAAATTGTATAACGTAGGATTTAAAACTATGGGTCTTACATTACTACCCCCCTAAAATTAGTTTCGTCCTCGAAACTACGCGTCGATAAATAACTCTGGTGTTGTTCCCTCATCTTGCTCTCCAGCCCCCAGATCGCGTCCCCAATAATTGGGTTCCAAATCACTTTTGACCAACGAAACAACCTTGGTCGTCAATCGCTTAATCTTTTTATCATCAATTCTCACAGGTGGTACTTCGAACGACAAGTTATCCTTTAGCTGGATTGTGTCTGGTTCGATCGCATGAGATGGACTTGCAAGCTATTTTCTCAATTGCGACACATGAAACACATCATGGATATTGGACAACATCGGAGGCAATGCAATGCGATAAGCAACAGGCCCAATTCGTGCCAAAATCTGATATGGTCCAATGAATTTCGGAGTCAACTTCTTCGATTTCAATGCTCTACCAACTCCAGTAGTAGGTGTGACTCTCAGAAATACATGGTCACCCTATTCGAATTCTAAAAGTCTGCGACGCTTGTCCGCATAACTCTTCTAACGATCCTGTGAAGTCTTCATTTTCTCCTTGTTTTTGGCAATCCAGTTATAAAATCCATGGAAATGCAGTCCCATGTAACACCCCGTTTTTTTCAAAGCGAGGGTGTATTTTTTTTTTTCAAAAGAAATTAAAATAAAAAAGAGAAATAAATACGTGAATACCTTTGTATAAATATCTAAGTCATTTCAATTTATAAGCAGCGGAAAAGTTTTTCGAAATATGAATCCAAAGTATTTACACCTCAAAAAAATGGTACATGGAAACCATCGAAAATAAACTGTCATGCTGACAATATTAGTAAAGATACAATTTTCCAATTTAAAATAAACACAATTCAAAAGAAAGACATTTGTTCCCTCTATGTCAACCTAATCTGATCATTCTACAAAACACACTAAACACCCTGAGTGATCTCCACGCGCCCCGTGAGATCCTCCTAACGTAGCTCCAGTCAAGCATTCCCATCTGCATCCCCATCCACAGGGTATGAACCGGTAGGATAGTCCTGGCTCTCATCTGAGGGCAAAGCCCAGATTTCCACAAAAGTTGTAAAGGGTCACCAACCGAAATTAACAGTTAACACATAACATTTAAGTTTTTAAATGCACAAAATACCTTTTCAACTTAGCATGCACCTTAAATGGATTTTCCATATGCTAAAAGTTCATGTAATGCTTGCCAAATGTAAATGAAATCAAAAGAAAGTTCTCAATCCATCAAGTAATACGTAACTCACCAAAACATTGATAAATCAATTATCTAACTCAAAATAAGATTTTCCACTAAGCCAATCGATCGGGGAAATCCATTTCCTGGAAGTTTTTAGTGAAAACTGAACTCTGGGCATAAATCAATCGATTGGGTAAATCGATTGACTCAATCGATTGGGTAAATCGATTTCTTGACAGACAGAGCTCCTGTATTGAATCCAATCGATTAGGTAAATCGATTTTGGGAAAACAAAGCCCCTGACTTGAATCCAATTGTATCCAAATCGATTTACCAAATCGATTTCTTAAATGATTTTGAAATACTTCTTACAAAATTGATTGGATAAATCGATTTCGTGAATGACAGGGCCCCTATAACTCATCAAATCGATTGGGTAAATCGATTTCCCTGTGTATTCTTTCAAAAATACATAAACTAACTCAATCACATACAAACACCACTCCAAACCTTAACACTTAGCAATACCCATACAAGCACCATGTCATTATGAGTTTCGAAAACGTTTTTACAACCTAACATACTATCACACAATTCCAAAACACAACTCTTAGTAAAATCAACACAATCACAAATTTGAATCAAACATACTTACACAAAATTTCAAAACCTACCGCTTAACGGTTTCAATGCAATACCCACACAAACAAGATGAACCAACAAATCACATGGCATCACTTTGACTCGACAAACCCAATACAGACAAGATGAACCAACAAATCAAATGGCATCACCTTGACGCGACAATCCCAACACAAACAAAATGAACCAACAAATCACATAGCATCACTTTGACTTGACAATTCGAACGCAGACAAGATGAACCAACAAATCACATGGCATTACCTTGGCGCGACAATCTCGACACAGACAAAATGAACCGACAAATCACATGGCATCACTTTGACTTGACAATTCCAACGCAGACAAGATGAACCAACAAATCACATGACATCACCTTGGCGCGACAATCTCAACACAGACAAAATGAACCAACAAATCACATGGCATCACTTTGACTTGACAATTCCAACACAGACAAGATGAACCAACAAATCACATGGCATCACCTTGGCGCGACAATCTCAACACAGACAAAATGAACCAACAAATCACATGGCATCACTTTGACTTGACAATTCCAACGCAGACAAGATGAACCAACAAATCACATGGCATCACCTTGGCTCGACAATTCATTTCTTCACAAAATCATTTTCACGACAACATTACGTAATCGCATATATTAAGAGATTCCCCATTCTTAATACTCATTTAACTTAATGATTTTCACAAACAAACACACATTAAGCAAACATAAATATTAAGAGATTCCCCATTCTTAATACTCTTTTAACTCCAACGATTTTCAAAACAAACATTAAGTAACTAAGACATTAAGAGATTCCCCATTCTTAACGCCCAGTTATTTTAAACGATTTTCAAACAACATTAAGTAAACGAGACATTAAGAGATTCCCAATTCTTAATTCTCATTTAACTTAAACGATTTTCACATACTCACATTAAGTAAACAAGACATTAAGAGATTCTCCATTCTTAATACTCGTTTCACTTAATGGTTTTCAAATTCCAAACAAAACGAACTCAATCATACTTTCACATTCAATCCATAATTCACACCAAAACACATCAATCAACAAACATCAAGTATGAACACGCCGAATACGACGACACAAATTAACACAATCCATCACTCAAACACAACAACTTTCATATACTCGAAATCATACATAAATGGGTTTAAAATTCATTCTCCACCAAACATTACTTTAACCCTAACCAAATTCTTTTCCACACAACCACAAGTAAGTCCCTAAATGCAAACTAAAAGTTTGGAAGGAGCCCTTACCTTCATGTTAGCTGTAACGTGCGATTACAGTACCGTGAGCAAATCCGGTAAAATCTCTGCTCGCAACGCCGCTTCCAAAGTTGGTCCCTTAGCACCGTAGCATGGTAGTGAGCAACTTTCCCTTCTATCTCTTCGCGAAACGAAGCTTAGATCTAGGTGAAACGGGGAGATTTGTGTTTGAATCCCTAATACTGTTTTTCTTCGTTTTCAAAACAACAGGGAAGTATGAAGCTGAGAAAACCTTGCTCTCTTATCCACTAATCCTTGGGTTTCTATTCTTGAAGTCAAAGAACGAAAAAGGAAGCAAAACCAACGAATGAAGAAAAAGGTAGAAGGTGGCGTGAGCGCGGGCAGAGGAAGAAGAAGAGAAATGTTTCTTTCTCTCTCCTTTGTCTTTCTTTCCTTCTTATTTCCTTTCTTTCTAGTTCCTTTTTTTTCTTTTCTACCTCTTTTCCTTTTCCCTCCAAACAAACATATATATATATATATATATATATTAATTATAACTTAACAAATATCTAGATATTTATTAAAATTACAATTTCACCCATAACCTCTCCAAACCACTTTTTGTCAAAAATATCTACTATCGTCGCAACTCAATTGACCGGTACAATTTTCAGCAACCCGAGATATTTTTAACAAAATTGCCCGATATTAAATCCTTCGTAACATAAATGAATTATTTTCCGACAAATAATTTTAATCCAATTTCCAAAAATATATTTTTGGCATTTAACTCACTAAATACCAAAAACTGGACTAACAGTCTAAGAAACTCAACACAAAATACCCTAAAATTGTATAATTTAGGATTTAAAATTAAGGGTCTTACATTACTACCCCCCTAAAATTAGTTTCGTCCTCGAAACTTAAAGTACGAGTAGCAATCCACACTAGGTTTGTACTCAAATTCAACATACTAGTCACAACTTGTTTCACCCGGCCTTCTCGAAAAAGTGTTGTCTACCCCTTTTCATAGGGTGCTTAATAACTCTGCACCCATTCATAGTCGGTAAGGCTCGTCCGTTCCATTCAACAAGGTTTTGTCTATTATCGACAAGAGATTAAGGATGATCAGTCCCTCAATTTGTCAATAAATAACCAACAACCATGATAGTGGCTTAGACTATCTTAACCGAACTGTAATAGCGCTCCTTGCAAGTTACATCTGAGGTTATCTTAATGTACAAGCAGTCAACAATCTTCTCAAAGTCCATTTAGTTTTCCCTTATTTTCCTATAACTTTGATCCTGTCGACGAAGTAAAATATCCCATACCTATGTCACGTAGTCTCATTTGCATCCACTTGGTACGAAACATCCATTTGGTACCGAACTGAAACACTTAGAATGACCCTAACACACTGAGCACCGAACAATCACTACATCCGAGAACTCCTAAATTTCTCCCTTGTCCATAAAACCTCGATATTTCTTAAGTCGTACAACTACGTCAACTGTAGTGTTCTTATCAGTATGTTATTTCCAGTTATAAATTTAATAATTCCATTCCCCACATATGCTTGGTGATCAAAGCTTCCTCAAATATTTTCGAAATCGTGCCAAAGACTATACCACTTGGGACACCCAAACTTCTTCTCCGTTTAGTACTTCATTTCAAGAGTCACGTTTTCCATTAAGATCCAACTTGAATCTAATTCACATATCAAGGTCTACATTTGTCTCATGCCTAACACCTCAAATTCACGCCTCACTAGAAAATTTCTTACATACTTCGCAATCATGCACCAACTTGAAAATAGTTCTCCTACTTCTACTGCCAATATTCATTCTGGTACTTCTTAATTTCGCTGAGTCCTTCATTTGCAACTTGTTGATTATCCTTTCATTATGACAGGTCAACCGCATTGTATTCACTCCATCACTTTTCCATTTATACAAACCTTAAATTTCTACCTCGAACCTTGATACATCTTCATCATAGTGATTCCAATAAATCAAGGCTTACTATTTCCCATCAAACTTTTCCATTTCATGTTCAATTGTTTCCTATTAAACAAATTTAACTCCTTTGATTGACGAACACAATAACAATCCCCATGACATGCACTCAAATAATGTCTTTATATCTTGGCATACCTTTATAATAATAATGTCTGAATTATAGGTGAGATAATTCCTTTCCTGAATCTTTAATTGTCATAAGCTACATCTCTATGTGCTGCTCCAACAAATTTCTTGGCACATTTTCCAATATTTGGTTCACTCGCTAGATTCTTATTCCTTCTCAACCTTCACCGAGATACAAACTGAAAGAATCTTAACAATCGAATGTCCTAAAGAATTATTTCTCAAACGTTCTTCATTAGCATTTCCTAAGAAATGATTATCTATAACTTGATCCTCATAAATTTTCCAGTAAAATATCTCAACGCTTGATTTCCCAAGACCAACAACTAAATCATAAATCATTCATTCCATCTCTTCTTTTTCACTTTCTATCATTTAATAGGACTCTCAAATTTTATCTTCAAAATCTCCAAACACTTCCATCCTTAACATGAATCATTTATCACTTGCATGCCTCAACTCCTTTGATTATGAATGTCTTAAGCATTACTTGGTCCTCCATCCCACTTTGTGGATATTAGATCATCAACTAATAAAATCAACCATCTTAGGGTCCCAAATCAAATCTCGAATAATCCTTCCGACCTATCAAAATATTAACATCCTCTTAGTAATTTCCATCCTTTAATAGATTCTCAAACTTATATTACTGCAATATCAAGTATTCTCGTACTCGACACTTCAAATTCCACTTAATGGTAACATAGAGTTCAATACATCAAGGCTTAAATCATTATGTTTTTCTGAACATCGCTCAAAATTCACACTTACATGTCTATAAATTCATCCAATATTACTATCCATACTTAATAATCCAAGTTGCGAATCCAGTCTAACTCGTATGCTCGACTTTATCCTTCAAGGTATCGACTATTCCTCAAAGCGTACTTTAGCTAACCAAAGGAGTATTTACTCCTAAGGCGCAACGCTCCCTTAACTTCAATACCAAATCTCTTTCATTGACACCTAAGCACCAAATGTTATGTCAAATGGAAGCCTTATCTTCTCAACAATTCCATGATGTTCACATCTCCTTGACAGTTGCCAAACTTCATCCAGTTTCAACTTGAAATCTACCAGGAAAACATCTAATACTTTTCTTAACAAGAGTCCTCAACTTAGACCTTTACTTGAAATCCCTTATTAGTCTAATGTTAATCCATCCATACTCATTATGTTCGAGTTTACACCAACACATAGCTTCTATGTCCTTGGAACCATTTTATAAATTCCATGCCGTCATGACTTGCTTCAGGTCTGCTGGACAATTCGTCATCTCGAAGATCTTTTCTATTTCTTGAATTCACTAGTCATCTCTTTTCCTGAGTTCTCATCACCCTTGAAGGATGGTAATGACGAAAATCTTTCAATCCTCTTGACTTAATAGCATAAATCCCTTTTTCCCTCTTCTCCAGATCTCGTAGAGTCTTTGAAGCAGTTCGTGCAACAACAAAACCTCCATGTTATTTGTAGCTTCAACCATTGACCATCCCTACTGACGTTCATCCTTGCCACGTCGTTCACTCTTGGAGGTAGTGTTTCCGAAAAAACCAACATCAAGAAGAAGTGTTAACACCACTTCGAATAATTCCAAAACTAAGTTTCGAATATATCAACACATAATAACTACCCCTGATCTGACAACTCAGATAAATTACCCCGACGCATGATCAGATAACGACTCAAAACCTACGGGTTGACTTACAATCTATAACCAAAGGCTCCACAACTCCCAAAGAAAACCAAACCAAAGCTCTAATACCACAATGTAACACCCCAAAGCGAGGGTGTATTTTTTTTTTCAAAAGAAATTAAAATAAAACAGAGAAATAAATACGTGAATACCTTTGGATAAATATCTAAGTCATTTAATTTTTATAAGCACCGGAAAAGTTTTTCGAAATATGAATCCAAAGTATTTACACCTTAAAAAAATGGTACATGGAAACCATCGAAAATAAACTGTCATGCTGACAATATTAGTAAAGATACAATTTTCCAATTTAAAATAAACACAATTCAAAAGAAAGACATTTGTTCCCTCTATGTCAACCGAATCTGATCATTCTACAAAACACACTAAACACCCTGAGTGATCTCCACGCGCCCCGTGAGATCGTCCAAACGTAGCTCCAGTCAAGCATTCCCATCTGCATCCCCATCCACAGGGTATGAACCGGTAGGATAGTCCTGGCTCTCATTTGAGGGCAAAGCCCAGATTTCAACAATAGTTGTAAAGGGTCACCAACCGAAATTAACAGTTAACACAACATTTAAGTTTTTAAACGCACAAAATACCTTTTCAACTTAGCATGCACCTTAAAAGGATTTTCCATATGCTAAAAGTTCATGTAATGCTTGCCAAATGTAAATGAAATCAAAAGAAAGTTCTCAATCCATCAAGTAATACGTAACTCACCAAAACATTGATAAATCTATTGAGCAATCAATTATCTAACTCAAAATAAGATTTTCCACTAAGCCAATCGATCGGGGAAATCCATTTCCTGGAAGTTTTTAGTGAAAACTGAACTCTGGGCATAAATCAATAGATTGGGTAAATCGATTGACTCAATTGATTGGGTAAATCGATTTCCTGACAGACAGAGCCCCTGTATTGAATCCAATCGATTGGGTAAATCGATTTTGGGAAAACAAAGCCCCTGACTTGAATTCAATTATATCCAAATCGATTTACCAAATCGATTTCTTAAATGATTTTGAAATACTTCTTACAAAATCGATTGAGTAAATCGATTTCGTGAATGACAGGGCCCCTATAACTCATCAAATCGATTGGGTAAATCGATTTCCCTGTGTATTCTTTCAAAAATACATACACTAACTCAATCACATACAAACACCACTCCAAACCTTAACACTTCACAATACCCATACAAGCACCACGTCATTATGAGTTTCCAAAATGTTTTTACAACCTAACATACTATCACACAATTCCAAAACACAACTCTTAGTAAAATCAACACAATCACAAATTTGAATCAAACATACTTACACATAATTTCAAAACCTACCGCTTAACGGTTTCAACGGAATACCCACACAAACCAGATCAACCAACAAATCACATGGCATCACTTTGACTCGACAAACCCAATACAGACAAGATGAACCAACAAATCACATGGCATCACCTTGACTCGACAATCCCAACACAAACAAAATGAACCAACAAATCACATGGCATCACTTTGACTTGACAATTCCAACGCAGACAAGATGAACCAACAAATCACATGGCATCACCTTGGCGCGACAATCTCGACACAGACAAAATGAACCAACAAATCACATGGCATCACCTTGACTTGACAATTCCAACGCAGACAAGATGAACCAACAAATCACATGGCATCACCTTGGCGCGACAATCTCAACACAGACAAAATGAACCAACAAATCACATGGCATCACTTTGACTTGACAATTCCAACGCAGACAAGATGAACCAACAAATCACATGGCATCACCTTGGCTGGACAATTCATTTCTTCACAAAATCATATTCACGACAACATTAAGTAAACGCAGATATTAAAAGATTCCCCATTCTTAATACTCATTTAACTTAATGATTTTCACAAACAAACACACATTAAGCAAACAGAAATATTAAGAGATTCCCCATTCTTAATACTCTTTTAACTCCAACGATTTTCAAAACAAACATTAAGTAACTAAGACATTAAGAGATTCCCCATTCTTAACGCCCAGTTAACTTAAACGATTTTCAAACAACATTAAGTAAACGAGACATTAAGAGATTCCCAATTCTTAATTCTCATTTAACTTAAACGATTTTCACATACTCACATTAAGTAAACAAGACATTAAGAGATTCCCCATTCTTAATACTCATTTCACTTAATGGTTTTCAAATTCCAAACAAAACGAACTCAATCATACTTTCACATTCAATCCATAATTCACACCAAAACACATCAATCAACAAACATCAAGTATGAACACGCCGAATACGACGACACAAATTAACACAATCCATCACTCAAACACAACAACTTTCATATACTCGAAATCATACATAAATGGGTTTAAAATTCATTCTCCACCAAACATTACTTTAACCCTAACCAAATTCTTTTCCACACAACCACAAGTAAGTCCCTAAATGCAAACTAAAAGTTTGGAAGGAGCCCTTACCTTCATGTTAGCTGTAACGTGCGATTACAGTACCGCGAGCAAATCCAATAAAATCTCTGCTCGCAACGCCGCTTCCAAAGTTGGTCCCTTAGCACCGTAGCATGGTAGTGAGCAACTTTCCCTTCTATCTCTTCGCGAAACGAAGCTTAGATCTAGGTGAAACGGGGAGATTAGTGTTTGAATCCCTAATATCGTTTTTCTTCGTTTTCGAAACAACGGGGAAGTATGAAGCTGAGAAAACCTTGCTCTCTTATCCACTAATCCTTGGGTTTCTATTCTTGAAGTCAAAGAACGAAAAAGGAAGCAAAACCAACGGATGAAGAAAAAGGGAGAAGGTGGCGTGAGCGCGGGCAGAGGAAGAATAAGAGAAATGTTTCTTTCTCTCTCCTTTGTCTTTCTTTCCTTCTTATTTCCTTTTCTTTCTTTTCTACCTCTTTTCCTTTTCCCTCCAAACAAAATATATATATATATATATATATATACATATATATATTAATTATAACTTAACAAACATCTAGATATTTATTAAAATTACAATTTCACCCATAACCTCTCCAAACCACTTTTTGTCAAAAATATCTACTATCGTCGCAACTCAATTGACCGGTACAATTTTCAGCAACCCGAGATATTTTTAACAAAATTGCCCGATATTAAATCCTTCGTAACGTAAATGAATTATTTTCCGACAAATAATTTTAATCTAATTTCCAAAAATATATTTTTGGCATTTAACTCACTAAATACCAAAAACTTGACTAACAGTCTAAGAAACTCAACACAAAATACCCTAAAATTGTATAATTTAGGATTTAAAATTAAGGGTCTTACATCCCACTTCCACTCAGATATATCTATATGTTGTAACACCCCAGCAGGTCGCTGATGTCCCACCTTGTACGAAACATCCATCTAGTACCAAACCTAAACGCTAAGTATGACACCGACACATTGTGCACAATATATCATTACCTAACGATAGGACTTCCATTCCATACCAAGAATGATCTTGGGTTATTGTAGAGGTAAACAAATCAAATTAATCGAGAATTCTGTATTATGGACAATTACTTGGCAATGTAAACATGCAATATTTTCAGTCAAAGTCTTAGCAGGCGTAAAAACAACCAAATCAAAAGGGTAGTGACGACGCAAATAACTTCCAATGATTCACATAATCCATAGTAATGAAGGAATGGGTTACCCCCGAATCAGAAGGTGTAGTTAGGGGGTTACCTATAATCGCACGGTCAAATTGAATCAGATTGCTAGATGAATTTCCAACTTCAGCGCCGACGCAATAAACATGTCCTCTAGCAGTAGGAAGAGTAATCCTAGCTACATTCACCGTTGGTTCCACCTTCGGAGCCTTGCAATTCTTTGCAAAGTGCCCTCGCTTATGGCAATTGTAGCAAGTAGGACTATTAAAGGTACAAGCATAAGCATAATGTCCCTCTTCTCCACATCGGAAACATCGTACCCTTGTCCCACTTGTCTCCCAAAGTCTTGGTTCCCTGGGTTATTCTGTCCCCCGTTGTTATCATGTGGTCAATTATAGGGTTTAGCAACTTGTTTTCCCTTGTTCTGATACTTCACCCAACTAGGCCCTCCTGGGCTAAAATTCCCTCCGCGGCTAGTTCTCTTATTCTTCATATCCTCAACTTCTCTACATTTTTCCACAAGAACTTGGAAACGTTTAATTCCCAAGGGTAAGACAGAGTCTTGAATCTCATACTTTAGTCCGTCTTGAAAACGATGACACAAGAATGGCTCGTCAATCTCTTTACGGAAAAATCTGAAATGCCTTGATAGTGATTCAAACTTAGCAGCATATTCGCCCACGGTCATGTTCCCCTGATGCAGTTTCAGGAAATCTTCACCCAGTCTAGTCCTAGTACTCATCGGGAAGTATTTGTCTAAAAACTTCCTTTTGAAAGATTCCCAGTTCACCTCCAGGTGAGCTGATCTCATCAACAACCTTGTACTCCTCCACCAGTACTCAGCATCTCCTAGTAGCATATAACTGGCATAGGTGACCTTCACTCCCGCCTGACAGTTAATCATTTCAAAGATTTTCTCCACTTCTTGGATCCATTGATCAGCTTTCTCTGAATTCTCATCCCCCTCAAACTTGGGAGGATTGTAACGACGAAAGTCTTTTAATGCTCTTCACTCTGCAGCACGAATCACTCTTTCCATCTTTTCGAGATCACGTTGAGTCTTAGCAGTAGTCTGTGCAGCAACAGAAGCAGCCATGTTATTCATAGCCTCCGCCATTCGATCATCCCTATTGGCATTGGCTCTCGGAACGTTATTCCTCCTAGGCGGCATGGTTTTCCTATGAAACATTCATCAAGTAGGGTCTTAACACTACTTCCATAATTCCGAAAATAACTTCCGACCACATCAGTACATAATAATTATTCTGAACTTGGCAACTCAAACCACCTAACCCAACACATGATCACACAACAACTCCTAACCCACAATCTAGAACTAAAGTTTCCACAGCCCCCAAAGAAAACCAAACCAAAGCTCTGATACCACAATGTAACACCCCGTTTTTCAAAGTGAGGGTGTATTTTTTTTTTTCAAAAGAAATCAAAATAAAACACAGAAATAAATAAGGTAAAACCTTTGGATAAATAATTAAGTCATTATAATTTACAAGCAGCGGAAAAAGTTCTCAAAATATGAATTCAAAATATTTACATAACAAAAGTGGTACAGTCTTCTAGTTTAAAAATAAAAGCAACCCAAAAGAAAGACGTTTGTTCCCTCTGTGTCAACCTAGTCTGATCATTTTACAAAACAACTAAACACCCTGAGTGATCTCCACGTGCCCCGTGAGATCCTCCTAACGTAGCTCCAATCAAGCATTCCCATCCATAGGGTACGAACCGGTAGGATCATCCTGGCTCTCATCTGTGGGCAAAGCCCATATTTCCACAACAGTTGTAAAGGGTCACCAACCGAAATTAATAGTTAACACATAACATTTAAGTTTTTAAATGCACAAAATAACATTTCAACTTAGCATACACCTTAAAAGGGTTTCTATATGCCAAACATGCATAAACAAAGTTGAAAAATGAAGTTTTTAACAAAACAACATTGTTGTATTCGACTACAGCATCTTTGTATTCGAATACAAGGCTATTTCAGCATTTAGCAGCAAAACAACATGTCTGTATTCGACTACAACAGTCTGTATTCGACTACACAGTAAGTCAGTGGCAAAACTACATGTCTGTATTCGACTACACAGTAAGTTAGTGGCAAAACAACATGTATGTATTCGAATACAGCTTGTTGTTCGATTACACATCAGACAGCAGCAGAAAAACAACAAAATTCAGCATTTTTCAGCTTTTCAAAGGGTTTCGAAATCAATCAACACTTACCCACAACTCCAAACAATCAAACTTAGCAATTATAGCGCAATCACCACGACATCTTGAGTTTCGAAACAATTTTGCAATCAATCACACTATCACACAATTCCAAAACAAAACACTTAGCACTTATAACGTAATTGCTACAACATCATGAATTTCGAAATAGTATTGCAATCAAACATGCTATCACCAACTTCCAAAACATAACGCTAAACGCTTATAACACAATACTACAACATCATGAGTTTCGAAATGGTATTGCAATCAAACATGTTATCACCAAATTCCAAAACATAACACTTAACACTTATAACACAATACCCACACGGACAAGATGAACCAACAACTCACAATTTAACAGGGTGTAGTCTCTCACGGACAAACACTTGTGCAGTCTCTCACGGACAAACACAATTCACCAGGGCGTGGCCTCTCACAGACAAACCCTTGTGCAGTCTCTCAAGGACAAACACAATTTGCCAAGGTGTAGTCTCTCACGGACAAACACCTGTGCAGTCTCTCACGGACAAACACAATTCACCAAGAAACGTAAGTCGTAGACGTACCACCTATCACGGGTCAGTACTGTTTACCGACGTGCCACCTATCACGGGTCTGCACAACTTACCAAAAAGTGAAAACCATAAACGTACTGCCTATCACGGGCCCGTCCTGTTAACCAAGGTGCCACCTATCACAGGTCTGCACGGTTTACAAAAACAAACATTAAGTAAACGAGTCATTAAGAGATTCCCCATTCTTAATATTCATTTGACTTAAGCGATTTTCAAAACAACAATAAGTAAACAAGACATTAAGAGATTCCCCATTCTTAATTCTTATTTATCTTAAACGAATTTCCAAAACAAACATTAAGTAAACGAGACATTAAGAGATTCCCGATTCTTAATACTCATTTGACTTAATCGATTTTCAAAACAAACAATAAGTAAACAAGACATTAAGAGATTCCTCATTCTTAATTCTTGTTTAACTTAAATAAATTTCCAAAACAAACATTAAGTAAACGAGACATTAAGAGATTCCCCATTCTTAATACTCATTTGACTTAAGCGATTTTCAAAACAAACAATAAGTAAACAAGACATTAAGAGATTCCCAATTCTTAATTCTTATTTAACTTAAACGAATTTCCAAAACAAACATTAAGTAAACGAGACATTAAGAGATTCCCCATTCTTAATACTCATTTGACTTAAGCGATTTTCAAAACAAACACTAAGTAAACAAGACATTAAGAGATTCTCCATTCTTAATTCTTATTTAACTTAAACGAATTTCAAAACAAACATTAAGTAAACGAGACATTAAGAGATTCCCCATTCTTAATACTCATTTGACTTAAGTGATTTTCAAAACAAACAATAAGTAAACAAGACATTAAGAGATTCCCCATTCTTAATTCTCATTTAACTTAAACGATTTTCACAACCAAACACACATTAAGTAAACAAGACATTAAGAGATTCCCCATTCTTAATACTCGTTTAACTCTAATGGTTTTAAAATTTCACACAGAACAAACTCAACATATTCACAAATTTATTACACGATTCACGCCAAAACACAACAATTCACTTCTCCACAAAATCATTTTCACGACGACATTAAGTAAACACAGATATTTAGAGATTCCCCATTCTTAATACTCCTTTAACTTAAACAATTTTCAAACAAACATTAAGGAAACAGAAATATTAAGAGATTCCCCATTCTTAATACTCTTTTACCTTAAACGATTTTCACAAAACAAACACACATTAAGAAACAAGATATTAAGAGATTCCCCATTCTTAATACTCATTTAACTGAAACGATTTTCAAAAACAAACATTAAGTAACCAAGACATTAAGAGATTCCCCATTCTTAACTCCCAGTTAACTTAAACGATTTTCAAAACAACATTAAGTAACCAAGACATTAAGAGATTCCCGATTCTTAACGCCCAGTTAACTTAAACGATTTTCAAAACAACATTAAGTAAACGAGACATTAAGAGATTCCCCATTCTTAATTCTCATTTAGCTTAAACCATTTTCCATACACACATTAAGTAAACAAGACATTAAGAGATTCCCCATTCTTAATACTCATTTAACTTGATGGTTTTCAAATTCCACACAATACAAACTCAAACATACTTTCACATTCAATCCGTAATTCACACCAAAACACATCAATCAACAAACATCAAGTATGAACACGCCGAATACGACGACACAAATCAACACAATCCATCACTCTAACACAACAAGTTTCATATACTCGAAATCATATATAAATGAGTTTAAATTCATTTTCCATGAAACATTCATCAATATAACCAAAACCTAACTCTAAGATTTTACCCATAAAGCCTTAGATACATTTTTCCCCAAATCAATACTCCATCCCTAACAAAATTCTATTCCATACAACCACAGATAAGGCCCTAAATACAAACTAAAAGTTTGGAAGGAGCCCTTACCTTCGCGTTAGTTTTAAAGTGCGATTACGACACCGTGAGTAAATCCGGTAAATTTTCCGCTCGCAACGCCGCTTCCGAAGTTTGTCCACTAGCACCGTAGCGTGGTAGTGAGCAACTTTCCTTTATATCTCTTTGTGAAACGAAGCTTAGATCTAGATGAAACGGGAAGGTTTGTGTTTGACGGTTTTGAAATCCCTAACTCCGTTTTCGAATCCGGGAGGAAGGAAGAAGCTGGGAACTTGATCTTCCTCACCCACTAGCCTTGGGTTTTCAATTATCGAACTTAAAGGAAGTAAGGAAAACGAAAAATGGAAGAAAAGGGAGAGGGAGAAGGGTTCGTGAATGGGAGGCTTCGTTTCTTCTATTTGCTACTCTTTCTCTATTCCTTCCTCTTTTTCCTATCCTTTCCAATATATATATACATATTACTATATATATATATTACTTAATATATATATATATATTCATATATTAACACACACACATATATATATATTATAATTAAAACTAAATCAATAAATATCTACAACTCTCACACCCATCACTTCACTCCCATCTCAATCTAATTTGATAAAATATCTACTCTCGTCGCAACTCAATTGTCAAATACAATATTCAGCAACCCGAGATATTTTGAACAAAACCGCCCAGAATTAAATTCTTCGAAATCCAAATAAATTATTCTTCGACAAATAATTTTAGTCCAATTTCCAAAAGTATATTTTCGACCTAAATGCCAAAAACTGGGTTAAAAGCCTAAGCAATTTAACACCAAATACCCTAAAATTGTATAACGTAGGATTTAAAACTACGGGTCTTACATTACTACCCCCCTAAAATTAGTTTCGTCCTCGAAACTACGCGTCGATAAATAACTCTGGTGTTGTTCCCTCATCTTGCTCTCTAGCCCCCAGATCGCGTCCCCAGTAATTGGGTTCCAAATCACTTTTGACCAACGAAACATCCTTGGTCCTCAATCGCTTAATCTTTCTATCATCGATTCTCACAGGTGGTACTTCGAACGACAAGTTATCCTTTAGCTGGATTGTGTCTGGTTCGATCGCATGAGATGGATCTGCAAGCTATTTCCTCAATTGCGACACATGAAACACATCATGGATATTGGACAGCATCGGAGGCAATGCAATTCGATAAGCAACAGGCCCAATCCGTGCAGAAACCTGATATGGTCCAATGAATTTCGGAGTCAACTTCTTCGATTTCAATGCTCTACCAACTCCAGTAGTAGGTGTGACTCTCAGAAATACATGGTCATCCTGTTCGAATTCTAAAAGTCTACGACACTTGTCCGCATAACTCTTCTAACGAACCTGTGAAGTCTTCATTTTCTCCTTGTTGTTGGCAATCCAGTTATAAAATCCCTGGAAATGCTGTCCCACTTCCACTCAGATATATCTAAAGGTTGTAACACCCCAGCAGGTCGCTGATGTCCAACCTTGTACGGAACATCCATCTAGTACTAAACCTAAACACTAAGTATGACACCGACGCATTGAGTACAATATATCATTACCTAACGATAGGACTTCCATTCCATACCAAGAATGATCTTGGGTTATTGTAGAGGTAAACAAATCAAATTAATCGAGAATTCTCTATTATGGACAATTACTTGGGAATGTAAACATGCAATATTTTCAGTCAAAGTCTTAGAAGGCGTAGAAACATCCAAATCAAAAGGGTAGTGACGACGCAAATAACTTCCAACGATTCACATAATCCATAGTAATGAAGGAATGGGTTGCCCCAGAATCAGAAGGTGTAGTTAGGGGGTTACCTATAATCGCACGGTCATATTGAATTAGATTGCTAGATGAATTTCCAACTTCAGCGCCGACGCAATAAACATGTCCTCTAGCAGTTGGAAGAGTAATCCTAGCTACATTCACCATTGGTTCCACCTTCGGAGCCTTGCAATTCTTTGCAAAGTGCCCTCGTTTATGGCAATTGTAGCAAGTAGGACTGTTAAAGGTACAAGCATAAGCATAATGTCCCTCTTCTCCACATCGGAAACATCGTATCCCTTGTCCCACTTGTCTCCCAAAGTCTTGGTTCCCTGGGTTATTATGTCCCCTGTTGTTATCATGTGGTCAATTATAGGGTTTAGCAACTTGTTTTCCCTGGTTCTGATACTTCACCTTACTAGGTCCTCCTGAGATAAAATTCCCTCCTCGGCTAGTTCTCTTATTCTTCATATCCTCAACTTCTCTACATTTTTCAACAAGAACTTGGAAACATTGAATTCCCAAGGGTAAGACAGAGTCTTGAATCTCATACTTTAGTCCGTCTTGGAAACGATGACACAAGAATGGCTCGTCAATCTCTTCACAGAAAAATTTGAAATGCCTTGATAGTGATTCAAACATAGCAGCATATTCGCCCACGGTCATGTTCCCCTGATGCAGTTTCAGGAAATCATCACCCAGTCTAGTCCTAGTACTCATAGGGAAGTATTTGTCTAAAAACTTCCTTTTGAAAGATTCCCAGTTTACCTCCTCGTGAGCTGATCTCGTCAACAACCATGTACTCCTCCACCAGTACTCAGCATCTCCTAGTAGCATATAAGTGGCATAGTTGACCCTCACTACCGCCTGACATTAATCATTTCTAAGATTTTCTCCACTTCTTGGATCCATTGATCAGCTTTCTCTGAATTCTCATCCCCCTCAAACTTAGGAGGATTGTAACGACGAAAGTCTTTTAATCCTCTTGACTCGGAAGCACGAATCTCTCTTTCCATCTTTTCAAGATCACGTTGAGTCTTAGCAGCAGTCTGTGCAGCAACAGAAGCAGCCATGTTATTCATAGCCTCCGCCATTCGATAATCCCTATTGGCATTGGCTCTCGGAACGTCATTCCTCCTTGGCAGCATGGTTTTCCAATAAAACCATCATCAAGTAGGGTCTTAACACTACTTCCATAATTCCAAAAATAACTTCTGACCATATCAGTACATAATAATTATTCTGAACTTGACAACTCAAACCACCTAACCCAACACAAGATCAGACAACAACTCCTAACCCACAATCTAGAACTAAAGGTTCCACAGCCCCTAAAGAAAACCAAACCAAAGCTCTGATACCACAATGTAACACCCCGTTTTTCAAAGTGAGGGTGTATTTTTTTTTTCAAAAGAAATCAAAATAAAACAGAGAAATAAATAAGGTAAAACCTTTGGATAAATAATTAAGTCATTATAATTTACAAGCAGCGGAAAAAGTTCTCAAAATATGAATTCAAAATATTTACATAACAAAAGTGGTACAGTCTTCCAGTTTAAAAATAAAAGCAACCCAAAAGAAAGACGTTTGTTCCCTCTGTGTCAACCTAGTCTGATCATTTTACAAAACAACTAAACACCCAGAGTATAACGTATCTCCAATCAAGCATTCCCATCCATAGGGTACGAACCGGTAGGATCATCCTGGCTCTCATCTGAGGGCAACGCCCAGATTTCCACAACAGTTGTAAAGGGTCACCAACCGAAATTAACCATTAACACATAACATTTAAGTTTTTAAACGCACAAAATAACATTTCAACTTAGCATACACCTTAAAAGGGTTTCTATATGCCAAACATGCATAAACAAAGTTGAAAAATGAAGTTTTTAACAAAACAACATTGTTGTATTCGACTACAGCATCTTTGTATTCGAACAAAAGGCTATTTTAGCATTCAGCAGCAAAACAGCATGTCTGTATTCGACTACAACAGTCTGTATTCGACTACACAGTAAGTCAGTGGCAAAACTACATGTCTGTATTCGACTACAATAGTCTGTATTCGACTACACAGTAAGTTAGTGGCAAAACAACATGTATGTATTCGAATACAACTTTCTGTATACGAATACACATCAGACAACAGCAGAAAAACAGCAAAATTCAGCATTTTTCAGCTTTTCAAAGGGTTTCGAAATCAATCAACACTTACCCACAACTCCAAACAATCAAACTTAGCAATTATAGCGCAATCACCACGACATCTTGAGTTTCGAAACAATTTTGCAATCAATCACACTATCACACAATACCAAAACAAAACACTTAGCACTTATAACGTAATTGCTACAACGTCATGAATTTCGAAATAGTATTGCAATCAAACATGCTATCACCAACTTCCAAAACATAACGCTTAACGCTTATAACACAATACTACAACATCATGAGTTTCGAAATGGTATTGCAATCAAACATGTTATCACCAAATTGCAAAACATAACACTTAACACTTATAACATAATACCCACACGGACAAGATGAACCAACAACTCACAATTTAACAGGGTGTAGTCTCTCACGGACAAACACCTGTGCAGCCTCTCACGGACAAACACAATTCACCAGGGCGTAGCCTCTCACAGACAAACCCCTGTGCAGTCTCTCACGGACAAACACAATTTGCCAAGGTGTAGTCTCTCACGGACAAACACCTGTGCAGTCTCTCACGGACAAACACAATTTGCCAAGGTGTAGCCTCTCACAGACAAACACCTGTGCAGTCTCTCACGGACAAACACAATCCACCAAGAAACGTAAGTCGTAAACGTACCACCTATCACGGGTCAATACTGTTTAGCGAGGTGCCACCTATCACGGGTCTGCACAACTTACCAAAAAGCGTAAACCATAAACGTACTGCCTATCACGGGCCCGTACCATTTACCAAGGTGCCACCTATCACGGGTCTGCACGGTTTACAAAAACAAACGAGTCATTAAGAGATTCCACATTCTTAATACTCATTTGACTTAAGCGATTTTCAAAACAAACAATAAGTAAACAAGACATTAAGAGATTCCCGATTTTTAATTCTTCTTTAACTTAAACGAATTTCCAAAACAAACATTAAGTAAACGAGACATTAAGAGATTCCCCATTCTTAATACTCATTTGACTTAAGCGATTTTCAAAACAAACACTAAGTAAACAAGACATCAAGAGATTCCCCATTCTTAATTCTTATTTAACATAAACGAATTTCAAAACAAACATTAAGTAAACGAGACATTAATAGATTCCCCATTCTTAATACTCATTTGACTTAAGCGATTTTCAAAACAAACAATAAGTAAACAAGACATTAAGAGATTCCCCATTCTTAATTCTCATTTAACTTAAACGATTTTCACAACCAAACACACATTAAGTAAACAAGACATTAAGAGATTCCCCATTCTTAATAGTCGTTTAACTCTAATGGTTTTCAAATTCTACACATAACAAACTCAACCATATTCACAAATTTATTACACGATTCACGCCAAAACACAACAATTCACTTCTCCACAAAATCATTTTCACGACGACATTAAGTAAACGCAGATATTAAGAGATTCCCCATTCTTAATACTCATTTAACTTAAACGATTTTCAAACAAACATTAATGAAACATAAATATTAAGAGATTCCCCATTCTTAATACTCTTTTAACTTAAACGATTTTCACAAAACAGACACACATTAAGTAACAAGACATTAAGAGATTCCCCATTCTTAATACTCATTTAACTGAAACGATTTTCAAAAACAAACATTAAGTAACCAAGACATTAAGAGATTCCCCATTCTTAACGCCCAGTTAACTTAAATGATTTTCAAAACAACATTAAGTAACCAAGACATTAAGAGATTCCCCATTCTTAACGCCCAGTTAACTTAAACGATTTTCAAAACAACATTAAGTAAACGAGACATTAAGAGATTCCCCATTCTTAATTCTCATTTAGCTTAAACGATTTTCCATACACACATTAAGTAAACAAGACATTAAGAGATTCCCCATTCTTAGTACTCATTTAACTTAATGGTTTTCAAATTCCACACAATACAAACTCAAACATACGTTCACATTCAATCCATAATTCACACCAAAACACATCAATCAAAAAACATCAAGTATGAACACGCCGAATACGACGACACAAATCAACACAATCCATCACTCAAACACAACAAGTTTCATATACTCGAAATCATACATAAATGAGTTTAAATTCATTTTCCACGAAACATTCATCAATATAACCAAAACCTAACTCTAAGATTTTACCCATAAAGCCTTAGATACATTTTTCCCCAAATCAATACTTCATCCCTAACAAAATTCTTTTCCACACAACCACAAATAAGGCCCTAAATGCAAACTAAAAGTTTGGAAGGAGCCCTTACCTTCGCGTTGGTTTTAACGTGCGATTACGACACCGTGAGTAAATCCGGTAAATTTTCCGCTCGCAACGCCGCTTCCATAGTTGGTCCACTAGCACCGTAGTGTGGTAGTGAGCAACTTTCCTTTCTATCTCTTTGTGAAACGAAGCTTAGATCTAGATGAAACGGGAAGGTTTGTGTTTGACGGTTTTGAAATCCCTAACTCCGTTTTCGAATCCGGGAGGAAGGAAGAAGCTGGGAACTTGATCTTCCTCACCCACTAGCCTTGGGTTTTCAATTATCGAACTTAAAGGAAGTAAGGAAAACAAAAAATGGAAGAAAAGGGAGAGGGAGAAGGGTTCGCGAATGGGAGGCTTCGTTTCCTCTATTTGCTACTCTTTCTCTATTCCTTCCTCTTTTTCCTATCCTTTCCAATATATATATATACATATTACTATATATATATATATATATATAGATATTACTTAATATATATATATATATATATATATATATTCATATATTAACACACACACACATATATATATATATATATATATATTATAATTACAACTAAATCAATAAATATCTACAACTCTCACACCCATCACTTCACTCCCATCTCAATCTAATTTGATAAAATATCTACTCTCGTTGCAACTCAATTGTCAAATACAATATTCAGCAAACCGAGATATTTTGAACAAAACCGCCCAGAATTAAATTCTTCGAAATCCAAATAAATTATTCTTCGACAAATAATTTTAGTCCAATTTCCAAAAGTATATTTTCGACCTAAATGCCGAAAACTGGGTTAAAAGCCTAAGCAATTTAACACTAAATACCCTAAAATTGTATAACATAGGATTTAAAACAACGGGTCTTACATTACTACTCCTCTAAAATTAGTTTCGTCCTCGAAACTACGCGTCGATAAATAACTCTGGTGTTGTTCCCTCATCTTGCTCTCCAGCCCCCAGATCACGTCCCAGTAATTGGGTTCCAAATCACTTTTGACCAACGAAACATCCTTGGTCCTCAATCGCTTAATCTTTCTATCATCAATTCTCACAGGTGGTACTTCGAACGACAAGTTATCCTTTAGCTGGATTGTGTCTGGTTCGATCGCATGAAATGGATCTGCAAGCTATTTCCTCAATTGCGACACATGAAACACATCATGGATATTGGACAGCATCGGAGGCAATGCAATCCGATAAGCAACAGGCCCAATTCGTGCCGAAATTTGTTATGGTCCTATGAATTTCGGAGTCAACTTCTTCGATTTCAATGCTCTACCAACTCCAGTAGTAGGTGTGACTCTCAGAAATACATGGTCACCCTGTTCGAATTCTAAAGACTACGACGCTTGTCCCCATAACTCTTCTAATGATCCTGTGAAGTCTTCATTTTCTCCTTGTTTTTGGCAATCCAGTTATAAAATCCATGGAAATGCTGTCCCACTTCCACTCAGATATATCTAAAGGTTGTAACACCCCAGCAGGTCGCTGATGTCCCACCTTGTACGGAACATCCATCTAGTACCAAACCTAAACACTAAGTATGACACCGACACATTGAGTACAATATATCATTACCTAACGATAGGACTTCCATTCCATACCAAGAATGATCTTGGGTTATTGTAGAGGTAAACAAATCAAATTAATCGAGAATTCTCTATTATGGACAATTACTTGGCAATGTAAACATGCAATATTTTCAATCAAAGTCTTAGAAGGCGTAAAAACAACCAAATCAAAAGGGTAGTGACGACGCAAATAACTTCCAACGATTCACATAATCCATAGTAATGAAGGAATGGGTTGCCCCCGAATCAGAAGGTGTAGTTAGGGGGTTACCTATAATCGCACGGTCATATTGAATCAGATTGCTAGATGAATTTTCAACTTCAGCGCCGACACAATAACATGTCCTCTAGCAGTAGGAAGAGTAATCCTAGCTACATTCACCATTGGTTCCACCTTCGAAGCCTTGCAATTCTTTGCAAAGTGCCCTCGTTTATGGCAATTGTAGCAAGTAGGACTGTTAAAGGTACAAGCATAAGCATAATGTCCCTCTTCTCCACATCGGAAACATCGTATCCCTTGTCCCACTTGTCTCCCAAAGTCTTGGTTCCCTGGGTTATTCTGTCCCCCGTTGTTATCATGTGGTCAATTATAGGGTTTAGCAACTTGTTTTCCCTTGTTCTGATACTTCACCCGACTAGGCCCTCCTGAGTTAAAATTCCCTCCTCGGCTAGTTCTCTTATTCTTCATATGCTCGACTTCTCTACATTTTTCCACAAGAACTTGGAAACGTTGAATTCCCAAGGGTAAGACAGAGTCTTGAATCACATACTTTAGTCCGTCTTGGAAACGATGACACAAGAATGGCTCGTCAATCTCTTCACGGAAATATCTGAAATGCCTTTATAGTGATTCAAACTTAGCAGCATATTCGCCCACGGTCATGTTCCCCTGATGCAGTTTCAGGAAATCATCACCCAGTCTAGTCCTAGTACTCATCGGGAAGTATTTGTCTAAAAACTTCCTTTTGAAAGATTCCCAGGTCACCTCCTTGTGAGCTGATCTCATCAACAACCATGTACTCCTCCACCAGTACTCAGCATCTCCTAGTAGCATATAAGTGGCATAGTTGACCCTCACTCCCGCCTGAAAGTTAATCATTTCGAAGATTTTCTCCACTTCTTGGATCCATTGATCAGCTTTCTTTGAATTCTCACCCCCCTCAAACTTGGGAGGATTGTAACGACGAAAGTCTTTTAATCCTCTTGACTCTGCAGCACGAATATCTCTTTCCATCTTTTCGAGATCACGTTGAGTCTTAGCAGCAGTCTGTGCAGCAACAGAAGCAGCCATGTTATTCATAGCCTCCGCCATTCGATCATCCCTATAGGCATTGGCTCTCGGAACGTCATTCCTCCTTGGCGGCATGGTTTTCCTATAAAACCATCATCAAGTAGGGTCTTAACACTACTTCAATAATTCCAAAAATAACTTCCGACCACATCAGTACATAATAATTATTCTGAACTTGACAACTCAAACCACCTAACCCAACACATGATCAGACAACAACTCCTAACCCACAATCTAGAACTAAAGGTTCCACAGCCCCCAAAGAAAACCAAACCAAAGCTCTGATACCACAATGTAACACCCCGTTTTTCAAAGTGAGGGTGTATTTTTTTTTCAAAAGAAATCAAAATTAAACAGAGAAATAAATAAGGTAAAACCTTTGGATAAATAATTAAGTCATTATAATTTACAAGCAGCGGAAAAAGTTATCAAAATATGAATTCAAAATATTTACAAAACAACTAAACACCCTGAGTGATCTCCACGCTCCCCGTGAGATCCTCCTAATGTAGCTCCCATCTAGCATTCCCATCTACATTCCCATCCATAGGGTACGAACCGGTAGGATCATCCTGGCTCTCATCTGAGGGCAAAGCCCAGATTTCCACAACAGTTGTAAAGGGTCACCAACCGAAATTAACAGTTAACACATAACATTTAAGTTTTTAAATGCACAAAATATCATTTCAACTTAGCATACACCTTAAAAGGGTTTCTATATGCCAAACATGCATAAACAAAACAGCATCTTTGTATTCGAACACAAGGTTATTTCAGCAGCAAAACAGCATGTATGTATTCGACTACAACAGTCTGTATTCGACGACATAGTAAGTCAGTGGAAAAACAACATGTCTGTATTCGAATACAGCTTGTTGTATTCGAATACACATCAGACAGCAGCAGAAAAAAAGCAAAATTCAGCATTTTTCAGCTTTTCAAAGGGTTTCGAAATCAATCAACACTTACCCACAACTCCAAACAATCAAACTTAGCAATTATAGCGTAATCACCACGACATCTTGAGTTTCGAAACAATTTTGCAATCAATCACACTATCACACAATTCCAAAACAAAACACTTAGCACTTATAACGTAATTGCTACAACATCTTGAATTTCGAAATAGTATTGCAATCAAACATGCTATCCCCAACTTCCAAAACATAACGCTTAACGCTTATAACACAATACTACAACATCATGAGTTTCGAAATGGTATTGCAATCAAACATGTTATCACCAAATTCCAAAACATAACACTTAACACTTATAACACAATACCCAGACGGACAAGATGAACCAACAACTCACAATTTAACAGGGTGTAGTCTCTCACGGACCAACACCTGCGTAGTCTCTCACGGACAAACACAATTCACCAGGGCGTAGCCTCTCACAGACAAACCCCTGTGCAGTCTCTCACGGACAAACACAATTTGCCAAGGTGTAGCCTTTCACAGACAAACACCTGTGCAGTCTCTCACGGACAAACACAATCCACCAAGAAACGTAAGTCGTAAACGTACCACCTATCACGGGTCAATACTGTTTAGCGAGGTGCCACCTATCACGGGTCTGCACAACTTACCAAAAAGCGTAAACCATAAACGTACTGCCTATCACGGGCCCGTACCGTTTACCAAGGTGCCACCTATCATGGGTCTGCATGGTTTACAAAAACAAACATTAATTAAACGAGTCATTAAGAGATTCCCCATTCTTAATACTCATTTGACTTAAGCGATTTTCAAAACAACAATAAGTAAACAAGACATTAAGAGATTCCCCATTCTTAATTCTTATTTAACTTAAACGAATTTCCAAAACAAACATTAAGTAAACGAGACATTAAGAGATTCCCCTTTCTTAATACTCATTTGACTTAAGCGATTTTCAAAACAAACAATAAGTAAACAAGACATTAAGAGATTCCCCATTCTTAATTCTTATTTAACTTAAACGAATTTCCAAAACAAACATTAAGTAAACGAGACATTAAGAGATTCCCCATTCTTAATACTCATTTGACTTAAGCGATTTTCAAAACAAACAATAAGTAAACAAGACATTAAGAGATTCCCCATTCTTAATTCTTATTTAACTTAAACGAATTTCAAAACAAACATTAAGTAAACGAAACATTAAGAGATTCCCCATTCTTAATACTCATTTGACTTAAGCGATTTTCAAAGCAGACAATAAGTAAACAAGACATTAAGAGATTCCCCATTCTTAATTCTCATTTAACTTAAACGATTTTCACAACCAAACACACATTAAGTAAACAAGACATTAAGAGATTCCCCATTCTTAATACTCGTTTAACTCTAATGATTTTCAAATTCCACATAGAACAAACTTGTAAGACCCATAATTTTTAAACTACACTTTATGTATTTTAATGTATTTTGGTGTTGAACTCGGAGGCTTTTTAGCCAAAGTTATTAATATTTTGGAGTTTATATAATCAAAAAGGTATTTTGATGCCCGATTAGAATTACTCGTCGATAAATAAATTAAATTAACTATGGTGAATCTTTTACGAATAGTTTAATGCGTTATGGGTAAAAGAGTAATTTAATAAATATCTAAAGAGTTGGAGATATTTGTTAAAAATAGTTAATATATGTTTATATATAAAGAAAAGGAAAGGAAGGAAATGGGAGAAAAAGAAATAGAAAGGAAAGAAAAAGGAAGAAAGGAAAACTAAAGGAAAACATAAAACATTTTCCGCCTCCTTCTTTTCTCTGCCTCACGCATCCTCAAATTCTCCCTTCCTCCGTTGTTGCTCGTTTTTGCTCCCTTTTCTTTCCTTTGAGTTCGAAATTGATAGTGGGTGATAGGACAAGGATTTCTCAACTTCACTCTTCACCTTTGATTCGAAAACGAAGAAAAACGGTATTAGGGATTCAAACTCAAATCTCCCCGTTTCATCTAGATCTAAGCGTCGTTTCAAGAAGTGATAGAAGGGAAAGTTGCTCACCACTACACTACGGTGCTAGTGAGCTAACCTTTGAAGCGGCGTTGCAAACGGAGATTTTTACCGGATTTGCTCACGGTACCGAAATCGAACGAAAAAGCTAAAGTGAAGGTAAGGGCTCCTTCCAAACTTTTAGTTTGCATTTAGGGACTTACTTGTGGATGTGTGGAAAGGAATTTGGTTAGGGTTAAAGTAATGTTTTGTGGAGAATGAATTTTAAACCCATTTATGTATGATTTCGAGTATATGAAACTTGTTGTGTTTGAGTGATGGATTGTGTTAATTTGTGTCGTCGTATTTGACATGTTCTTAGTTAATACTGATGAAACTTGAGATGTGTTTTGTGTGGAAAATGATTTGGTGTGAATTATGGATTGAATTTGAAAGTATGTGTGAGTTCGTTTTGTGTGGTTTGTGTGGAAAATGATTTGGAGTGAATTATGGATTGAATGTGAAAGTTGGTTTTGTGTGGAATTTGAAAACCAGTAAGTTAAACGAGTATTAAGAATGGGGAATCTCTTAATGTCTTGTTTACTTAATGTGAGTTTGTGAAAATCGTTTAAGTTAACTGGGCGTTAAGAATGGGGAATCTCTTAATGTCGTAGTTACTTAATGTTGTTTGAAAATCGTTTAAGTTAATTGAGCGTTAAGAATGGGGAATCTCTTAATGTCTTGGTTACTTAATGTTTGTTTTTGAAAATCGTATCAGTTAAATGAGTATTAAGAATGGGGAATCTCTTAATGACTTGTTTACTGAATGTTTTGTGTGGAAATCGTTTAAGTCAAAAGTATATTAAGAATGGGGAATCTCTTAATATGTTTGTTTGCTTAATGTTTTGGTGTGAAAATCTGTTAAGTAAATGAGTATTAAAAATGGGGAATCTTTTAATATATGCATTTACTTAACGATTGTTGTTAATGGAGTTAGTGTATGTTCATGCATTTCATTTGGTAAATTGTGCTGACCCGTGATAGGTGGCACCTCGGTAAACTGTACTGACCCGTGATAGGTTGTACGTTTACGATTTACGATTTACATTTTGGTAAGTTGTGCTGACCCGTGATAGGTGCCACCTAGGTAAGTAGTACTTTGACCTGTGATAGGCGGTACACTTACGACTTACGTTTTTTCTTTTGGTAAATCGTGCTGACCCGTGATAGGTGGCACCTCGATAAACAGTACTGACCCGTGATAGGTGGTACGTTTACGATTTACGCTTTTTAGTAAATCGTGCTGACCCGTGATATGTGGCACCTCGGTAATTGGTACTTTGGCCTGCGATAGGCGGTACAATTATGATTTACGGCCCTTCGAGGAGGGTTTTGGTTTGGAATTCCGAGTCCATGCATTTTGGCATATACGCATTGCATTAGGGTGCTTGGCACACGAGTCGTGTTTGATTCAAATTTATGATTGTGATGATATTACTAAGTGCTATGTTTTGGAACAGATTGTGTGTAAGTGTGTTTGATTCAAGTTTATGATTGAGTGTTTGAACTTAAGTTGTGGTGGTAATTGGGTTTTATTTGCTAAGTGTTATGTTTTGGAATTGTGTGATAGTGTGTTTGGTTGCAAAACTATTTTGAAACTAAAGTTGTTGTGGTGATTGTATTATAATTGCCAAGTGTGGATGTTTGGGAATTGTGTGACAGCGTGATTGATTGCAAAACCATTTCGAAACTTAAGATGTCGTGGTAATTGTGTTATAGTCGCTAAGTGTTTTGTTTTGGAGTTGTGTGTAAGTGTGATTGATTGCAAAACTGTTTCGAAACTCAAGATGTCGTGGTGATTGCGCTATAATTGCTAAGTTTGATTGTTTGGAGTTGTGGGTAAGTGTTGATTGATTTCAAAACCCTTTGAAAAGCTGAAAAATGCTGAATTTTGCTGTTTTTCTGGTGCTGTCTGATGTGTATTCGAATACAGCAAGCTGTATTCGAATTTGCTGTATTCGAATACAGACATGTTGTTTTGCCACTGACTTACTGTGTAGTCGAATACAGACTGTTGTAGTCAAATACAGACATGTTGTTTTGCCACTGACTTACTGTGTAGTCGAATACAGACTGTTTAGTCGAATACAGACATGTTGTTTTGCTGCTGAATGCTGAAATAGCCTTGTATTCGAATACAAAGATGTTGTATTCGAATACAACAGTGTTGTAATACAAAGATGCTGTATTCGAATACATCAGTCTGTGCAGCAACAGAAGCAGCCATGTTATTCATAGCCTCTGCCATTCGATCATCCCTGTTGGCATTGGCTCTCGGAACGTCATTCCTCCTTGGCGGCATGGTTTTCCTATAAAACCATCATCAAGTAGGGTCTTAACACTACTTCAATAATTCCAAAAATAACTTTCGACCACATCAGTACATAATAATTATTCTGAACTTGACAAACAAACATTAAGTAAACGAGACATTAAGAGATTCCCCATTCTTAATTCTTATTTAACTTAAACGAATTTCAAAACAAACATTAAGTAAACGAGACATTAAGAGATTCCCCATTCTTAATACTCATTTGACTTAAGCGATTTTCAAAACAGACAATAAGTAAACAAGACATTAAGAGATTCCCCATTCTTAATTCTCATTTAACTTAAACGATTTTCACAACCAAACACACATTAAGTAAACAAGACATTAAGAGATACCCCATTCTTAATACTCGTTTAACTCTAATGGTTTTCAAATTCCACACAGAACAAACTCAACCGTATTCACAAATTTATTACATGACTCACGCCAAAACACAACAATTCACTTCTCCACAAAATCATTTTCACGACGACATTAAGTAAACGCTGATATTAAGAGATTCCCCATTCTTAATACTCATTTAACTTAAACGATTTTCAAACAAACATTAAGGAAACAGAAATATTAAGAGATTCCCCATTCTTAATACTCTTTTAACTTAAAAGATTTTCACAAAACAAACACACATTAAGTAACAGGAAATTAAGAGATTCCCCATTCTTAATACTCATTTAACTGAAACGATTTTCAAAAACAAACATTAAGTAACCAAGACATTAAGAGATTCCCCATTCTTAACGCCCAGTTAACTTAAACGATTTTCAAAACAACATTAAATAACCAAGACATTAAGAGATTACCCATTCTTAACGCTCAGTTAACTTAAACGATTTTCAAAACAACATTAAGTAAACGAGACATTAAGAGATTCCCCATTCTTAATTCTCATTTAGCTTAAACGATTTTCCATACACACATTAAGTAAACAAGACATTAAGAGATTCCCCATTCTTAATACTCATTTAACTTAATGGTTTTCAAATTCCACACAATACAAACTCAAACATACTCTCACATTCAATCCATAATTCACACCAAAACACATCAATAAACAAACATCAAGTATGAACACGCCGAATACGACGACACAAATCAACACAATCCATCACTCAAACATAACAAGTTTCATATACTCGAAATCATACATAAATGAGTTTAAATTCATTTTCCACGAAACATTCATCAATATAACCAAAACCTAACTCTAAGATTTTACCCATAAAGCCTTAGATACATTTTTCCCTAAATCAATACTCCATCCCTAACAAAATTCTTTTCCACACAACCACAGATAAGGCCCTAAATGCAAACTAAAAGTTTGGAAGGAGCCCTTACCTTCGCGTTAGTTTTAACGTGCGATTACGACACCGTGAGTAAATCCAGTAAATTTTCCGCTCGCAACGCCGCTTCCAAAGTTGGTCCACTAGCACTGTAGCGTGGTAGTGAGCAACTTTCCTTTCTATCTCTTTGTGAAACGAAGCTTAGATCTAGATGAAACTGGAGGGTTTGTGTTTGACGGTTTTGAATTCCCTAACTCCGTTTTCGAATCCGGGAGGAAGGAAGAAGCTGGGAACTTGATCTTCCTCACCCACTAGCCTTGGGTTTTCAATTATCGAACTTAAAGGAAGTAAGGAAAACGAAAAATGGAAGAAAAGGGAGAGGGAGAAGGGTTCGCGAATGGGAGGCTTCGTTTCCTCTGTTTGCTACTCTTTCTCTATTCCTTCCTCTTTTTCCTATCCTTTCCAATATATATATACATATATATATATATATATTACTTAATATATATATTCATATATTAACACACACACACATATATATATATATATATATATATTATAATTACAACTAAATCAATAAATATCTACAACTCTCACACCCATCACTTCACTCCCATCTCAATCTAATTTGATAAAATATCTACTCTCGTCGCAACTCAATTGTCAAATACAATATTCAGCAACCCGAGATATTTTGAACAAAACCGCCCAGAATTAAATTCTTCGAAATCCAAATAAATTATTCTTCGACAAATAATTTTAGTCCAATTTCCAAAAGTATATTTTCGACCTAAATGTCGAAAACTGGGTTAAAAGCCTAAGCAATTTAACACCAAATACCCTAAAATTGTATAACGTAGGATTTAAAACTCCAGGTCTTACACAATTGATGTGCAAATCGATTGTCCAACTGATTTGTTTATTCATAGAACACAGGTTTTAATAAAACCCTTTAAGTAATCGATTTCCCAATCGATTAACTTAATGAGACCTTTATTATGTGAGTCAGACAATCAATTGCTCAATTGATTTATCAATTGCTTTACCAGTTGATTTATTACTTGATTGATTAAAACTTATTTTATGATTTCATTGGCAGATATTATGTGAGAAATCATTATGATTAAGTCTACCTAACAGACACTATTAACACTAGACACATTTATACATCATTCTTCAAGCCTTGTTGTATATCATCCATTTTTGCTTGATTGCTTGAGTTCCAAGTTTTGTCCAAGTGTGTAGTGTTTGATTATGTTCCTGAAATGTTTCTCAATTCAAACCATTAGATCAATCAAATAATGCATGTACATTGTATGTTTGGAATTTATATCAAAATCATGATCAAGGAGGCCTATTTCTTACATAATTTGCATACAATAATAGTTATTAATCTAGTATTCAAATGGCTCTATTTGAGGCTTTGTCAGAAGACGACGCAGGTCTTTGATATGATGGTTTGAAGTTGGAGAAGCCAAACTAGTCGGTCTAGAGATGATTCAAGATGTCATTGAAAATGTTAAATTGATTAGAGATTGCTTAGTGATAACTCAAAGTAGACAAAAATCTTATTATCATAGGAGGCGTCGTCCCTTGGAGTTTTCAGTGGAAAAACATGTATTCATACATGTTTCACTAATGAAATGAGTTTTTCAGTTTGGTAAAAAGGGAAAACTAAGTCCAAGGTTCATTGGACCATTTAAAGTTTTAGAGATGGTCCAACTGGTAGTGTACCATTTGGTACTTTCACTGGATCTCTCAAGAATTCATTTGGCACTTTCACTAGATCTCTCAAGATGGTCCAACTGGTAGCGTATCATTTTGATGCTTCAGTAGTATCTTCATGACCCTTTTCATGTGATTAATCCTGAATATATGCAGTTAGATGAGAGTCTATCATGTGTTGAACATTCAATATCTATATTAGATCGCCAAGTAAGACATTTATGCTCAAAAGATATTGTTTCAATAAAAGCTCTTTGGCGTGGTCCATCTGGTGAAGAAACTACTTGGGAACCTGAAGAAGTCATCAGTGCAAAGTATCCACACTTATTTGAAACTCAAGGTCATTAGTAAGAAGAAGAAAAAAATCAAATAAATATGAGGACTAATTTTCATAAGACAAGAGATTGAAACACACCATTTCAATTATTATTATTATTAATAATAAATAAATAAATAAAACCAAACCAACTCCACTTCATTTTCCACTTCACTTTTCCCTCCTCCTTCTCTCTTTCACAGGGCAGAAACATCAAACTCTCCCCCATTTTCCCCTTTGTGAGGGCTTTTGGCCCTCACAAAATTCATGTTTTTTTGTAGGGTTCTCACTCCACAACACAAATTTCACACATAAACTCTCAACCCTTAAAATGAATTTAACATCTCTAAAACATAACTTTTCATACTCCTACAAATGCTTTTGGTTAGGAACACTACAGGAAAACATTTGTATATCTACAGAAAATTACCCACGGATCTCAGTTCGTGGGTAAAATATTTAATATCTATGAAAAAACCGTGAGTAAATTTGTTATTGAATAGATTAATTTTTTTAATTGGATTCTACTGTTAGTCCATAGGTAAAATAAAAAAATTCGTGCATAAATTTAAAAAAAATGCAACTCAACTTAAGTTGCTAAACTTTCTTGCTTTTTTTTTTTTTACCATTGATTCTCTGTAGGTAAAGGAAGAGAATAATGT
>JBBPBT010001258.1:447504-459315 GCA_037974875.1 Cicer bijugum | reverse complement strand
AAAAAAAAAAAAAACTTATTACTTTCCTAACAAAAGTAAACGAGGACAAATTAAGCCGCTTGCTTCAAACATCTATAGAATTCCCTCTCTATTTTCCCTCTTGAAGTTTTCACTAAAATAAAATTTCCTCTTTCCTCAAGAAATAAACTCATTGTTCTTTTCTCAACCAACCACAAACCTAAACTCACTGATATGTGAAACAAGCAAAATTTGTTTCATCATCGCGTCTCTGTTTCATCACCACTTCTCAGTTTCATCATCGCTTCTCCGTTTCATCATTGTTTCAAATCGCTTCTTGCATTATTGTTTCTCGCTTCCCTCACAATATCCATCTTTCACGCTTTGCTTCATGTTTTGTTGACTCCTAATCTAGTTCAATCTTTTCAATCCTTTGCGTCGAGTAAGTACCAGAATCACTCCTATAAAATAAGTTGGTTTCTGAAATCCCTAACTTCGAAGTAAAGTAAATCCCCTGCTTGCGTAGCACTCTTGATATTGAAACCAGATAATAAGCTTGTTAGGAGAGAGGATTTTGACGACAAATGACATAGACCCTGAAACACATAAATCTAAAGTTCATCGATATGAAATATTTATTCTTTCTTTCCTTTCAAGTCAAAACAATTTTGCTACATCTTGTTTATTTTATTTTGTTTTAATTGGGCATGTCTTCCATTTTGTTTTCTCACATCGGATTTCTGTTAAGAAATAATTTCAAAATTTAATTGATTTGTGGAAAAAAATTGTATTTAAGTGTATTATGTGTTTTTTATGAATGAATGAACATCAATGTTTAGGAAGACATGATTTCTTATATATGGGTTGTGATATGAGTCAACTATATATTGTTTGATTTGATTCCAAAGATGAAAATGGATTTTGGATAAGGAATAGCAACAACCATTCACAATCCATCTTCAATGCATACTTGATTAATCTCAACTAAGTTGTTTATTGATTAAGATGCAAAATGCAAGCATAGAAGTAGAGTAAAAACTTCAATTCATACTTGATTAATCTCAAATGAGTTGTTTATTGATTAAGATGTAGAATGCAAGCATAGAAGTAGAGTAAAAACTTCAATTCATAATTGATTAATCTCAACTGAGTTGTCTATTAGTTAAGATACAAAATGCAAGTATAGAAGTAGAGTAAAAACTTAAATTCATACTTGATTAATCTCAACTGAGTTGTCTATTGATTCATATGTAGAATACAAGCATAGACATAGAGTAAGAATTAGGTTTAAATTATGAAAATGCAAGAATAGGTTCAACAAGATTTTACAACTTTAATTTTAATGATAAACATTAATAATTAATTAACAAGTCAAAAAGAAATTATAAATAATGAAAGAACTTTAACAGGTAACTAAACTTTATAAGGCAACAAAAGCTCACACTAATAACAACACAAGATTAATAGCATTTACTGAAGTTTCAAAAAACTCACATTAATAATAGTGATAATTAATAAAAGTAGCATTATAATATATATATATATATATAATGTTCAAAAACTGATAAAAATTTGAATCGAAGAGAATACGGTTAATTAATTGTTAGCTAAGGCTAAAATATTAATAGCTCATAGTACTTGTAGTGAAAATAGTATGAAATTGTGTCGTGAAAAAATAGCAGTTTACAAGTCCTACATTGGATTTAAAAAAAGTTTTTTTTTTTATTATAATGAATAATGTTTAACACTAATTTGGTGGTTTCCCGTGAAAGAATTTATATAATGATGAATAGTTAGATGAATAGTGATAAGTTAATCCAAAGAACTAATATGTTGGAATTTGTTATGACTAAATATATTATATTTAAACTAAAATTTGATTTGTTTTTGCACAGCTCATTGAATCCCTAACATCTCATTTCACAAGTAAGAGCTTGAAAATCCCTAACCATTATAGTTGAACTATGAGATATTATGTTCGAAAGGGAGGTGACTAGCTATTTTTAAAAGATCTTTGGGGAGTTTTTAGAATAATTCTAACTCTATCATAATAGTAAGATTCTCAACTGGTATTATTCGTATTTAGCACTAGTTTTGTCTTTTAGATGGAAATTTGCAAGTAATTTGATCGATTTTCCGTGTTCAAAATATAGGTGTAGTTATTGTGTTAGATTTAGTAATTTTTTATCTATACTTTTTTGAGTAATAACTTTTTGTTAACCAGTTCCATCGCTCCTCTATTATTTGTTTGTCCTTCAAAATATGGATGGCTACCACCCAAATCGTAGTTAGGTATATGATAGACTTTATGTTCAATGAGGTGGGTTGAAATAAGCCTTCACAAAAGCTGTTGAAGAGTTTATAACGAAGACAATAAGTTGAAATCAGTTTGTAAAAGATGGTGGCATCAGATGTCCTTGTCACAATTGCATGTATAGGGGTGTATTATCTGCAAGTGAAGTCAAAGTTCACTTGTATAGGTTTGGGTTCCAACCAAGTTTTTGGTATTGGACTGAGCATAGTGAAGAAGCCCCGCATGTTGACTCAGAAAATGTTCCAACTAGTAATGGATATATTGATAACGATGATCCATTTATGTTAATGCAACATATGATCGATGATGCATTTGGTCGTACGTGTGACTTCCAAAATATGGGTGGTGAGGGTAACGAGGAAAAGAATAATGAAGAACCTCCAAATGATGATGCTTAAGGCTTTTATGATTTGTTAACTACTACAAACAAACCCTTATATGAAGGGACTTCTGATTCAAAGCTTTCAATATGCGTGAAACTTTTAACTTGCAAATCAAATTGGAATGTTCTGCATAAATGTCTTGATTTCTTTGCAAGCATGCTTGTAGACGTGAGTCATTTTAAGGATTCACTTCCAAAAAAGTTTACCTAGCAAAAAAGTTGGTGACCATGTTAGGATTGATGTTTGAGAAAATTGATTGTTGTGTTAAATGGTGCATGTTGTACTACAAAGATAATAGTGCAGATCTAGAGTGTAGGTTTTGTCATGAACCCCTATATGTTCCTTGTAAGCCTGGGATAGATAACCACAAAGACATTCCAGTTAAGTGGATGTTCTATATGCCAATCACTCCTAGATTAAAAAGATTGCATGCATAAATGGAAATTGCTGCCCAAATGAGATGGCATCAACAAAATAGATCGAGTTCAAGCATTTTACGTCATCCGTCTGATGGAAAAGATTGGAAGCATTTTGATGCAAGATATCCAAACTTCGCAAATGAACCAAGAAATGTAAGGCTTATTTATGTTTTGATGGCTTCACGCCATACATTCAGGCATCTTCATCCCCATATTTTTGTTGGATTATTATTGTGATCCTGTATAATGTTTGACCCAAAATGTGCATGAGTAAACCATTCATATTTGTGAATTGTCTCATACTTAGACCATATAATCCAAAAGCAAACATTGATATGTATTTACAACCGTTAATAAACGAGCTTCAACAGTTGTGGAGTGAAGGGGCTTTGAGTTATTATATTTCCATTAAACAAAACTATATAATGAGGGCAACCTTAATATGGACAATTAACGAATTTTCTACTTATGATATATTATCTGGATGGAATACTCAAGGTAAGTTGGCATGTCAAACATGTATGGACGGAAATAAGGCTTTTACCTGAAAATACGATGACAAAAATTCATAGTTCAATTATCACTGTCGTTTCTTACCTCATAATCATGCCTTTAGAAGAAGTAAAAAGGGGTTCACTAAAAATAGAGTTATGAAGGATGGAGTTTGGTTCACAATATTCCACGAGTGATAGATAACGTAGTTTCTAAATTGTTTTGATATGGAGTTAGGTATAATTGGATTAAACGAAGCATATTTTGAGATCTTCCATACTAGAAAGATAATTTATTAAGGCATAATTTATATGTCATGCGCATAGAAAAAAAATTCTTTGATAATGTGTTTAACAATATCACGAATTTTAATAACAAGACTAAGGACAATGAAAAAGCAAGAATGGACTTGGCCATTATTTGCTAACGTTAGCGACTTGGAGTTGGTTACACATAACAATGGAAATATGACAAAACCTAAGGAAAATTATTGGCTTACGTCTAATGAGGCAAAAAAAAGTTTGTAAATGGATAAAGGAGCTTAATATGTCAAATGGATATGCTTCTAACTTGGCAAGATGTGCAAATGTTAATAAAGGACAAATGAATGGGATGAAAAGCCACAATTTCACGTATTTATAGAGTGTTTGCTTCCATTTGCATTTAGTTCATTGTATGACCATGTGTGGAAACCACTAATAGAATTAAGTCAAATCTTTAAGGGTTTGTGCAAAAATACCTTAAGACATGATGAATTGGTCAAATTAGGTGAAAATATTTCATTCATCATATGCAAACTTGAAAGAATCTTTCCACTAGGATTATTTGATTCAATGGAGCATCTTCCAATTTACCTCCCGTATGAGGCAAAACTTGGTGGTCCAGTTCATTATTGATGGATGCATTCATTTAAAAGGTATTTTATATTCACATTAAATATATTTTTTTGCAAGATATTTCCACATTTATTAAGAAGTTATTGCTCTCATTTTTCCAAAATGATGGGTATTTTAAGTGCACAGTAAAAATCAAGACTAGACTGAAAGGCTCAATATGTATGCCATACTTACATCGAGAGACAACATATTTTTGTTCCCACTATTTCAAAACAATCTCTTTGTTTGATAGAAGCCAACGTAATGAAGTTGCAAAATTAAATGATGTCTTCACAACAACACTGTCAATTGGCAATCAATTAAGACGTCTTAGCAGGAGGACCCTAATATATTAGTTGAGTGATGTTGAAAGAAGATCTTCTCATGTACACATCCTCATCAATTGCAACGAGGTCAAACCACATTTTGAGTAAGAAGTCTGTAAGCACACACCCCACATAATTACCAATTATATGTAATAACAATTCTCTCATTAATGTCAGCGCCTTTTTGCATTCTAATTCCATTATTGAAGAAGATCTTATATCTCAAATTCGTATACATGGAGAATTCTCAAAATGGTTTTGTATGTGTGTGAGTGCTTTATTGAATTTTGTTGCAAATAAATTAGAACTCCTCACCTAATCATTGTGAATATCATGTTTGCATAGGCCAGTGACAAGGCAAAAGGTGTGACTGACCCTAACTTGTTATCATTAGCTTGGGGTCTTGACTTAATGGTCAATACTTGACACACTACAAGAAAAATTGTTATTATCTACGACAAATTTTATCTTTACCCATGGAAATTCTGTAGGTATCGCAAATTTACTCACGGATTACCCACGAACACAGGTTCGTAGCAATTTCGCTCGTAGGAAAATATTTACCGACGGAAAAGCCTTGAATAACATTTACTCATTACTTTTCCGTCGACAACGTTAATCATGGCTTTCTCGTGGATAATGTTGCCGATGTTATATGCGTGGGTAACGTCAAGACTGAAAGAAAACAATTATCTACGAAAATGGCATGAATAATTGTAACCATTGGCATTTTCGTGGGTAACATCAAAATATAACATTTAAATAAAACTAAACCACATCACAACTAAAACAAATTGACTCTAACTTAAGGTCGCCCGATGCATAAAAGACTCTAACTCAAATTAACTTTAACTCTAACTCAAAAAAATTATGCATAAAAGACTCTAACTTAAAGTCGCCTAATGAGGTTTTGTATATAATAGTTAGCACAAATTCACCATTATTTCAAAAATGTTACCATAAATTACGTTGATTGATGACTAGGCAAAAGAGTTCTTCACTGCATATGCACAACATGCTGCCAAACCAACAACAGCCATTGCGGTCCCAATTGTAAATTCAACATAGAAAGCTATTCTAACAATCAACACCTTTTTTTGCCAATTAGCAATCAACACTCGGACAACATAAAAAAAAATATTTAGCAAACTTGTAGTGTGGGCATAATAAATCCAGCCCCAAGGATTTCTCCGCTTAATAAAAGATAGTAAATGAGTAAAGGTTGAGGTGACTGATAAAAACTTTTAGAGTTCCAACAGCTATGTTGATATATATATAATATATGTATATAATATCATCCCCATCAATGACTGCATTAATAATTGGTTGGTTTTGAAGTGCATTGACAACAGCATAACATAGTGAGAAAGAAAAAATTAAAAAAAATATAGAAAGAAAAAGAAAACTCATTAATCAATTCTTCCATAATTTGAAAGCATACTTTGATAAACCTGAAAATAAGTCCCTATTTGACTCCATGCATCCTTATAGTCGGTACGGAGCTTCATCCAATTAGTCCTATTATAAATAGTAGAACAATCAGGGAGAGAATGATTATGGTAGTTCAATAGATACAATATGTCAAGAAGTATAGCCATGAAGAAAATGAGAAGAAAGTCACATGAGAACGAAATATTCAACCCTAAAAACATAAACCTGGTTCCTTATCCTCCTTCAAGACATCTAATGTCTAAATTGAATAATCAAGAGACGTCTTTTAATCCATAATCCATATTGTACGGGGACACACAATGCCCCCACAGGAAACCAAAAGCTTATTCAAACAAATCGTGCAATATAAACTAAAGCTTACATTTTGTTGATAACTCTTTGTCGTGATTCAGGCTGCAGTTGATCTCTCCAATAATCTTGTCAATATCTTTTTTGATGAGTCTATTATTGTCAATATCAAGCTCTGAAAGGAATGTATAAATGATGAATATATGAAAATATAATATTATAAAGAAGTAATGAATGGCAATTACCGAGTTTCCATAAAAACTTGATTTCTAACTTTAGATTGTAATAATAAGATAGATTTTTGGTCACCATGGATAAAGCATGAGATGGAAAGTGGATGATTATGTTGTTAGAAACCATAATTCGTGAAAATTTGAAATCAATCAATACTAACTGTTTTTAAAATCGTATAAACACACAACAGAAAAGGGAGATACAGAAGGAAAAGTTATTTATATACCCGCGGTTTTTGGACACGGCGGCGAGGGACAGCGATGCAGTGGCGAGGAACGGTGAAATGATTCAAAATCTATTTTAATTTAAACACTAAAAACAAAATATACTGAAACATCAACACTTAAAAAAACAATCATTGTGTTACCATTCAATGTGAACCTTCAGCACCCTAAAAGATAGCAATGAACAATTCACACACAAAAACACCCAAAAGATAGCAATGAACAATTCACACACAAAAAGGGATACAAAAGAAACAATATATCTTTACCACTACAATAAAGTATAAATTTTTAAAAGCAAACATGACAAAATTAAAATAAAAGTGAAATAAACTACATAACTTTTATCATGGTGGAATTATAAAAATTGAAATACTTAGACATTCATATATATAAAAATCAATTATATTTTCTTATTTTACTTATGAAAAATTCGTAATAAACCAAATATGCAAAATAATTTATAAAAAATCGCGTTTTTTTAACTTTACCCAGGGAATAACCGTGGAAAATAATTTTAAAAATATTAAAAAAAATTATAACATATTTTCTGACGACTTTTTTGTAGGTAAAATATAATTTACTCACAGACTCAAATCCGTGGATAAATTTCCGTAGGTATATCAACTTTTTCTTGTAGTGACATGTATTACATTAATGGGTACAAATTTCATACAAAAGCTTGGTCATAGGGTAAGAAAACCATAAATAGTGGAGTTTATGTAAAAAGGGTTACTGGAGGAGGAGAAGATGATTTCTACAAAGTCATCTAACATATCTTCGAGTTAGAGTATTACAAATTGCCTCACAAGGTAGCCTTATTTTATTGCCAATGGTTTGATCCTAGATGGAACAGAGGAACCAAAGTTCATCCATAGTATGATATTGTAGCTATCAAGATGAATCAGAAATATGATCTTTATGATCCCTTCATAATTGCACAAAAAGCTAGACAAGTGTATTATGTACCCTATTCTGAAATGCAAACTGATAAGTGTTGAACAATTAACTGAAATTGAAACAATTGGTTGGCTTGCATGATTAAACACATAGCGATGAAGAAGTCAATGAACGTTTGTTCCAAATATTCCATTTGATAATGATAGTGATATGGATGATGAAGATGAGGATGATTCTTCAATTGACGTTTGAATTTTTAGTAAGTATAAATAACAGTTGATTATTTGTATAAATTTTCATATTCTACATTTTTTTATACATCATAAATTATGTTTACTATTGTGTGTGCTAATTTTTTTTATTTATCTTATTTCTTATAGATGACTCCAATAGAAAAGATTAGACTCAAGCTTCCTTTGAAGAAAAATCGTATGATTTTATCGCATAACGTAACTCAAGCAGCTCAGCAGGTACAAACAACAATCGACCAATTTCCACTAGATGCCAATGCCACTAACTAGCCTCACAATATGTGTGGCATCCTACCCAATGCCAATGCCAATGCCAATGCCACTAACTAGCCTCACAACATGTTAAGCATCCTACCCAACAAGTTATAGTGCATCCACCCCCACCTAATAAGGTTAAACAATCTGAACCAATTATAGTGATGATGCCCACACCAGGTTATGTCCCATAAGACAACATTTCTTCGATTGTTTATCATTGCCTGTCACAACCATTAACATTTGTTGCCTCACGACATACTTCAATTTTCGCTAATCCACAACATGCAATACATGTTGCTAATGGTAATAAGACTCAAGGCCCACGATGCTCCAATTCTAGTCACGGGGTTGCGCCTAATGGGAGAACAATGATATGGTCAGATGGTCGATGGTATGTAACTAGTTCCGATTAACTTTTCATTACAACATGAGGTTTAGGGTTTGTTTCAAATTATTTGTCATTGCAGGTGGTTGTCGTGTAGGGTGGCATCTAGGGCCCTCACCTCAGTCATTAAATCACAATATGTTGTTTCGTATCTAGCTGGGGAGCAATCCCATAATTAACTTTGGAACACTGGTTCGACAACTTCGGTGTAAGAGTATGTTATATATCTCGTTAATGAGTTCAACTATTGTGTGGATACTAATTAATACATTACAACTTATTTGTAATGTAATGTTACATGAGAAAGCTGATTGGTTTCTTGAGCACAATTTTCATATTAAGAATGTCTTCAATACAAAAAGATCAATGCGTTTTTCTGATATGTTGAGGCAAGTGAGAAAGAAGCCCAAATTATGACGAGGATGAGTCTAACAATGATGACGGTGAGTAGTAATATTGCTTTTAGTGTCAGTTTTATTTAGTAGTTATGACTACATATTTTGCTTAGAATTGTAATCATTATCTATATATATTCTTACAATAGTGTCGTTATGTGTATTTTTAAACTTATGGTAGTGAAACTTTGCTTATTTTGATAATTATGATAGTGCCAATTGTCCTTATTTTGGGACTTGTGGTAGTCACGATGTGTATTTTGGGACTTGTAGTGCCAATTGTCCTTATTTTGGGAGTAGTAATATTGCTTTTAGTGTCAGTTTTATTTAGTAGTTATGACTACATATTTTGCTTAGAATTGTAATCATTATCTATATATATTCTTACAATAGTGTCGTTATGTGTATTTTTAAACTTATGGTAGTGACACTTTGCTTATTTTGATAATTATAGTAGTGCCAATTGTCCTTATTTTGGGACTTGTGGTAGTCACGATGTGTATTTTGAAAACACTATTTATATAAAACTTCACTTTGTTTTGACAATGATGTTTTAATATGTTTATAATTTATTTTAAAAATATGTTAAAAAATACAACAAATAATAGAATACAAAATAGAGTGAAAGTCAATTTTTTATTACCCACGAAAACTTCATGAGTAAACGATAATTCACCCACGGATATGTCATGGATAAAATTTTAAATATCAAATAGAAATCACTAGAATTTTTCACAGATTACTCGTAAGTAATGTTACTTGTGACTTTTCCATCGATAAGTATCTATATTTTTAACCACGAAGACTCGGTGAGTCATACCACCCATGAACATTCCTTAAGTAAGTGTATCACACTGTTTGTTCATCGGTAAATATTTTTCTACGAGCGAAATAACTGCGAACTTGTGTTTGCGGGTAATCTGTGAGTAATTTTACGTTACCTACAGACTTTTTGTGGATAAAGATAAAATATGTTGTAGGTAAAAATAGTTTTTCTTGTAGTGGACTTTGGGGTTAGGGTTAGTGAGTTAAGGAAGGAGAAGAGTAACCATTCTTTGAAAGGTGTTCATTGAGACTCTTTGAGGTAAATATACAACTCTAATGCTAGTATGAATCTCTAGAAAAAATGTAGTTTTGTTTAAACATCTTATTTTTGTGTTTAAAGTATATTTAAAGAATTTTTATGGTTTTCTAGAGTTAGCTAAAATTTAGAACAATTTTCTCTAAAGTCTTAAGAACATTTTTGATACTTAGATTCGTTAGCTGATGTCCTACCTGCTACTTTGGGAGTTGTCGGAAAACAAACTTAGGCGATTTTCCATAGTTGTGAGTTGACGACTATCATTGTCATATATTTTTTACTATCCTATAATTATTATTTTAGTTGTTTTTTATATTAAACTATTATTTAAAAATTTTGGGAACACAACATTTGAATTTTTCTCGATTTCATTATTTATTCATTTTAATGGTCTTTGTTATATAATATGTTAATAGTTTGATTTACACCTTCACGTTCTGTATCTTTTTTCTTCAGATTCAAGTCTCCATCATTTTTTGGTAGACCTCTTTGATCGAGGGTCCTTTTGTAAAAATTGTTGAGTCATGATATATTTTGCGGCTATTTTGAGTCTAGAAAGATTTTTTTTGGCAAATTTATTAAATATTTAGATTATGCTATTTGAAATATGACTGAGTAAAAAGTTTAAACATAAATTTTATAAATTTGAAAACATTGAAGTTACGTAGGATATTCTGTCAATTTCGAGAAAAATTATATATATTGTTTGAAATAGTTATTGAAAACTATTTAATTACTTAATTGTTAAGTTAGTTGATAGGTTTGTCAGACTATAAGTATAGCTTGTACGCTGGTCATGGTGTTTAGTTTTCGGTGTGACATAGAAGGTGGTGAATAAGTAGAAGAAAAGGTTGAACCTTGAAAGGTGAAACCTACTACGCGTTTGAGGTGATACAGCCGGTGAGAATGGTCGAAATTTGGTGGCTTTCTCGTCCATGAGTAGGGATGGGAATAGGCTAGGCCGTCCGTAGGGGCCTATGGCCTGACCTATTTATGGCCCGGCCTGACGTGGCCTGTTTAGTAAAAAGGATAGGCTCAGACTTATTTTAAAGCGTATTTATTTAAATAGGTCAGGCACAGGCTTATAAAAAAGCCTATTAGGTCTGACAGGCCGACCTATATATATTTTACTATTTATTCCATTGTCCATTTTTTTCTTCTAATTTCCATTGGACTCACTCCAACAAACAGGTATGTAAGCAACATATTTTTTTTATAAAAATCAATACTATTTATTTGTTACCTTTATATTTTATAAAAATCAATATTATTTCTTTGTTATCTTTATATATATTATTAGTATATAAATTTAGAAACCCTAATTGTTTATTATTACTGAATATGAGTTTATTTGAGAGGTTTTGTCTAAAGGTAATATTCTGAGTTGTTTGAGAGTATTTCTTTAGAGGTAATATTCCTAGTTGTTTGAGAGATAATAGGTGTGTTTGTTACAATAAAAAATTTATTCTTTTAAATTAAAAATCATTTTTTATTATGTAAATTGATATGGGTAGAGCAGCATGTTGGTATGGATAATTGTTTATTTGTTACCTTTATAAATATAATATATATATAT
>JBBPBT010001258.1:405311-446920 GCA_037974875.1 Cicer bijugum | reverse complement strand
TCATATAGGTATAGATAATTGTTTATTTGTTATATATATATATATTAATATTATTGAATATGATTTATTCATTTTTTTTTTAATAATTTGCTCATTTATTTATTTATTACTTTTTAGTTCAGTGTCTAACATATATGTATTTTTTCTTTTGTTTTTGAAGGTTGATAAACAAGAGATACAAATCACTTTGAAGATTTGATATCATATTTTTGTCATTAATTGGAATTTGAATGTGTTTTGTTGGTTGATAACTTGATATGTGTAACTGCTTATGGGGTGTTCATTTTGTTTTATTTATAATTTTTGAAGGATTTTATAGAGTTTGTTAATTGTGAATTCATTTTGTTTTTTGTTTTATTGGAAGGTTGTTGCATTAAAAACTTGTTAGTAATTATTTTATTAGATTTGATTATAATTTTATTTGTATTTGTGTATATAAAGACTTAGTTTATAGTATTTAAAAAAATGTAAAATATAACATTTAAATATTTTAATATGAATAAAGTTTTTAAATAGGTTTACATGTCAGACCATGATAGGTCGTAGGCCATACTAAAGCCGAAAAAAAAAAGCCTATGATAGGCCGTAGGTCAGGCTTAGGCCTAAAAAATTTATCGTAGGGTCAAGCTCAAGCCTTTCAAAGCCTGACCTGGCCTATTCCCACTCCTATCCATGACGTCGGAGGAAGATTGTTTGATACTCATATAGTGATATTTGGTGGTACTAGATTCTGTTTTTATCCTTTGTAAATGGATTGAAGATTGGAAGGTTTGAAGAAACTATTTCTATTGCATGTAATGTAATGAAGAAGACGACAAACTATAGAGCTCCATTCGATCCCTCATAGTGATACTGAAGAGATGGTTGTTTGATTTTATTGTAACAGTTTTTATGGTATATAAATGGATTTGAATGTACAGCTACATTTTATCTTTCAATAAATAGTTTAATATGTTGTTTAAAATAAAAATATTTTTTTTATTATTTATATAATTATAATGATTAAATATTATTTATTAAAACTGTCGACAAAAAAGGATTATTTATTTTTATTTTGAATTTTTATTATTCATAATAATTATCAGAATATTTTTTACATTTTAAATATAAGAAAGTAGTAAAATTAATATACTGTTTATACTTATATACAACAAAATGATATTTTTTTATAAAATAATTTTTTCTAAAATACAAAATAATTAAATTATTCTTTAATTTATATAAATATTGTTAATTTATAGAGGAATTATTATGTAAACTTTATTTATTATAAACTTTATTTATTATAATTATGTTTAGGAAAATTTGGTGTCAGTTTCTAAAGATATAATGAGTATTTAATGTTTTTTATCGCTTAATAAGAATAAATTTTTTTGGGCAAATGGGGAGTACGGGTGTCAATCATTTAACTTATTATTCATCCAATCCACATACTTAACTATCCATCCACAAAAGGAAAAATTAGTTAATTGATTGGATCTATTTAATATATGGATATATCCAATTCATTCTATACTTTTTCCGAGTCCGATTTATTTTTACATCCAATAGGTTATATCTATATTCATTTATTATAAATTAATAATATAGATAGCTTTGATAAATTTTATTATAATTGTTCTAAAAACTAATTTTACTAATTAAAAAATAGTTTAATTTTTTTACACAAACAAATAGCGTGTTTTATATTATTTTAAAACAGATAGTTTTTCATATAATTTAAAATAAACTTTTTATAATTTAAAAATAATAATATTTGAAATATATTTATTTATCATTTTAAAAAACTGAAACTTTATTTTACTTCCATTTTTTGGGTATAAACTGAAACTTTTTTAGAATTTTAAAAATCAGTAATTTTATTAATTTTAAAATAAGTAATCTAATTGTTAAACGAAAATTATAATTTATTTATTTTTTGGCCTCCTACTCTCAAGTTTGTTGAACTTATTTATGATCCATTGATTGAACAATGTCATTAAGTTGTCGTGAGACCTTCTTACATGCTCTCATGCATCTCACTGTAAATTTGATGTATGATAAATGACATGGTCATTAGAGCTGGTTGATGAGGTGGATCTAATGTATTGTTTCCATCCTCACTTACAGATTCCGCATAGGTTGGATTTCCCAGTGTTGGTTGAGGGTCATTCGGCCTTAGAAAGTTTGACTTCTTTGATGGTGAAGTTAATCGTTGATCTATGCTATTGAGTCTCTTGTCAGCATGCACATACACCAATTGTAGTCGTGAACTAGTGAACTAAACTTTTAAGCAATGTCTACCAAAGTGTACCACTAGACATACCAATTTTTGTCGAAATTGAAAGTTAGTCGAGTGATTGGATAATAGATCTCAACTAATGATTCTGTTTTTCATCAAATGATTGCTCCAAGGCTGGAACATTGACTATGGGATGTGGGATTCTTAACTCCTCCAAAGAGGGTTAAGTAAAGAGTTGAAATATTGAGTTACTAAACTAATGAAAACATAAAGTAAAAAGATAGGAGGGATAATTTGCGAGAAAATTTGTAATTTTGATTGATAGTGTGTGTTTACAATGAGTATTTATAGACAAAGTTATTCTTACTAGCCAATGCATCTTGGCCTACACAATTTAACCTATGACTTGCCTCAATAGGCTAATCTCATAGATAGAACATGTTTTTGTCTATTTCGGGGTGTACATGGTACCTTAGATTTGACCTTGATTTCCTTCCATTTTATAGTGAGACAATTTCTTCAATCCATACACGTTTTGCCACTCACTTTCATCTTTGGTAAAAATAGTCGTTTTAATTAGTGATGGTTAAAAACAAGGCACAAGTTTTAACAACATAATTATCAATTTCTATATGATTTTGATGATTTCAAACAATCTAATAACCTTTTTAGGAATTATTGGACTTAAGAACAATTCAACTAATACATATTCAATTGTTCTTAGTTCGTCTGTCTTACATTCGACTAACAAGGTATCAAATAAACTTTGTAAGGTTATTACCCGCTCTCGTCTAACAACTTATAATATTTTTGAGTTTCAACAAATATTAGAAACAATGATTTCACTCATAAAGAATTAACCTAGTATAATTTATTTACATTTTTCATGCAAGATTGTTCATAAATTTTACAATCCTCCCACTTGTGTTTCTAATCCCCTCACACTAATTGAAACTAGGTAGAAACCATATGAAACCAACTTTTTGACTCTCCAAATTTTCTTCCAAACTACGAACACAACCACCTACAAATCACCTTTAACATTGTCTTTCTCAAATGCATATTATTGACTCTCGTCATCTCCTTCGGCGCTTTCTTAGAAATATACACTCTCTCGTTGTCTCCTTGTGACTTCCACTTTTTGCAACACTCCGCTCCCTCATTTGCCACTTAGCAACAACCACTTGCCTTGAACTAAACGTGTTGCTTAGACGGTCAACCCAATTTTCAATTTATGAAATTAAAAGTATATTTTCTAGAGCAAAATATTTTTAATTGTCTTATGTGTAAAAATAGTTAAAGTTGCAAACAATTTTTTTTTACCCAGATTTTAAGTACAATAGATAGTTTTTTTTTGTTCACTAAATTTTAAAATATGTCTATTTAAGATAAAAAAATTTACCCTAGTTTCGAAAGTGGTTAGGATTAGTAATATGTTTGAAAAAAAATATGGAGACCTAATTAAAATTATTGATTAAAAAATAATTTAATTATATTATAAAGAATTTATTATCAATATATATTATCACATGACACATATTACTGATAAATCATTTTTTTTTTGAGTTACGACGATAATAAATATTTTTAATTAGGTTTATGAATGCGGACATGATTAGACCCTAATTAATTTATTGTCAAGTTAATAATAATTTTTGTAACAAACTATACGAGTTAATAGTGTAACTAGACACTCAAATTCGTAGACATGGCGTAGACAAGAAAAAACAAGTCAGAAACCAAACTCCTCCTTGTTGAAAAAGTGTTGCCTCTTCCTCAGGTACACTTTTTTTTCTTCTTTTCCTTTTTCTTTCTCATGATTTTGAGATAAATGAAACAAATGTTGTTGGTGTAGGTTAGCCGAAGAATAAACCTCCATTTTTCTACTAGATCTAAATTTCCATTTAAGAAGTGTTTGAAAAAAGTTACTCCTTACTATTAGGTGGTGATAATGAAATAAATGATTTGAGGTGAGACATTTTCTTGTTCATTTTTGCTCTTTAAAAATTGTTAGCTACCTTTTGTGTGGGGGTGAGTGAATTTTTTTGAGTTCTGGATCAATCTTTTGATACTTCTTGTTGTTGTTGAGAAAAATGAGATAAAATGAAAACCCACTCTTTGTTCCTCTATCAAACCTGTGGAGTATGTGTTTATGTAGGGATTTAATATTGAGAATTTTGTTCTAACCATTTGTGAAAGTAATTTATTTTTAAGATATTTGGTGATTCTATTCTATAATGGTTTTTAAAGATAAGGATTAAAAAGATCACAGACAAAAAGTACATTGGCTCACCCAACACGGGCTAGTGCAGTCCTCACAACCGTGAGACTTTTACTATGTGCTTCAGAACCAGAATTTTCTCATTCACATCTTTTCTCTTGATCACATATTGATCAATTATAATCTTCACCTTTCACTCTAGAAATGATTTTTACAGTCACATTTCAATCTAGAAAGGATTTTTACAAACACACTCAATCTAACATAAAAGATAGAGTTGAGTTACAATTGATGTGTATAATAAAAGTGTTTGGGATCTTGAAACTTCTCAATACTTGTTTGAGATAAATAAAGAACAACTCAGTGAATGATGATCCATAAATATAGTGAAGATAACTGGAGTTTGCTTGAAGAGTTTTTGACTTGTTATTACTTGAGCAAGTGTTGGTAGAATTGTAAATTGAACTATTGCCTTCATCTTCCAATTAATCTTCAATTTATAGATGATAAGAGGCTTTGAATATTGAGTTTAAACTAAATATCGTCATTGGTTACACTTCCCAAGTGTCAAATATATTTTAGACCAATTAAGCACATGTTTATATTGTTGTTCATAATGTTCTTGACAATCGAAGAATGTTCTTGGTTTTGAGTCTGATGGAAAATGTGAATGAGTTAATGAATGGACTGTGAAATGTCAGTTAGTACTATTTCAAATCAGATTTATGCAAAACTTTCTACAAAATAATATAAGTACAAGGTACTTGCGTTTTTCTGACAAATCGTCAATTTGGATATCAATATGGTGGTTGTTTTCCTCCTTTGGGCATTTAGCTCGAGTTCTGGGCTTCACCATTGATTTGAGCAGTCTTGATAGTCTTTAAATGGTAGTTTGGACTGTGGAAAGTTATATATTTTAATTATGTCTTTAAAAGAGAATAATCAAAATGTTCTTTTGTAAAACTAGAACGTTCTTCGTTTTTATTTTGAGTTAGTATTGGACTGAGAGCTATTGATATCTGTTTAGTGTAAGTCTTTTCTGCTTTGCATGCAATTTTTTTTTTGGTAGAAATGCGGCATCAATGTCTTATCCTTGTTGTCCTAGTTGTACTTTTTTTCATAGACCATCAATATGGAAGTTCATCTTGTTATGGTTCTTGATATTTTTATTTTCTTTGTTTTATAATCTTTTGGGGAAAAGTTGCCCATAATGATCTTGTGTTAATATATCTGGTACTTTCGTGAACTCGAATGACGTTGTTAGAAGAAGCTTGTACTATTCAAATATAAAAATGATCTTGGTTTGACTAGACTGAATGATGTCAAAAATCATAACGCTCTTGGTTTTTTCAGACTACTTTTTGTATTAACTAGAATGATCTTGCTTTTTCCAGAACGACCTTGTTTCTTCTAGGATGATCATTTGATAAACTAGAATGATCTTGTAATAAACTAGAATGATCTTTTTATAAACCAAAATGATCATTTGATAAACCAAAATGATCTTGATAAACCATAATGATATTTTAATAAACCATAATGATCTTTTATAAACCAAAATGTTCTTCTTATCAATCTACCATCAATCTAGAGATCAATATACATATTTTTTGTGTGCAAGTAGGCGTTCAAATCTTGAATTTTAATTGTTCATTCAATATTGAGAAGACCATGTGCAAAATGTCAACAAATTTACTACATGCTACTTTTCTAAAAGACCCCTTTTGTCGATTGTTCTTTAATTGAATAACTAAAACATTCTAATGAATGTTCTTCCATCATTCTTGTCATTTTGTCGAACTGATATGACTATTTATGAATGCAATGAACTTGTTCATCATGAGAACATCATATCATAACAATTGAGAATGTACTTATGCAGTTGTTTATTGATGGCTTCTTGCTTGTTCACTTACGCAATTCTTATTCCATAAATAAGACACAAGTGCAATCATTAGTAGATCACCATTCATAAATTTATTGATGGCTTCTTGCTTTGTATGCAATTTTTTTTTGTAGAGACGCAACATCAAAGTCTTATCCTTGATGTCCTAGTTGTACCTTTTTCATAGACCATCATTCTAGAAGTGAATCTTGTTATGGTTCTTGATGTTTTGATTTGCTTTGTTTTAATCTTTGGGGGAAAAGTTGCCCATAATGATCTTGTGTTAATATATCTGGTACTTTTGTGAACTAGAATGATGTTGTTAGAAGAAGCTTGTACTATTCACATACAAAAATGATCTTGGTTTAACTAGACTGAATGATGTCAAAAATCATAATGCTCTTGGGCTTTTTCAGACTACTTTTTGTATTAACTAGAATGATCTTGCTTTTTCCAAAACGAACTTGTTTCTTCCAGGATGATCTTTTAATAAACTAGAATGATCTTGTAATAAACTAGAATGATATTTTGATAAACCAAAATGATCCTTTGATAAACCTAAATGATCTTGATAAACCATAATGATCTTTTAATATACCATAATGATCTTTTAGAAACCAAAATGTTCTTCTTATTAATCTATCATCAATCTAGAGATCAATATACATTTTTTTTTGCAACTAGGCCTTCAAATCTTGACTTTTAATTACTCATTCAAAGTTGGGAAGACCATGTGCAAAATGTCAACTAATTTACTACATGTTGCTCTTCTAAAAAGACCCATTTTGCTAATTGTTCTTTAATTGAATAACTAAAACATTCTAATGAATGTTCTTCCATCATTCTTGTCATTTTGTCGAACTGATATGACTATTTATGAATGCAATGAACTTGTTCATCATGAGAACATCATATCATAACAATTGAGAATGTACTTATGCAATTGTTTATTGATGGCTTCTTTCTTGTTCACTTATGCAATTCTTATTCCACAAATAAGACACAAGTACAATCATTAGTAGATCACCATTCATAAAACAAAATAATTTATTTCATGAGTTTTGTTGTCATTAAAACATATATCAGAAATGTTTTTACCTCAACAATGATTTAAAAAATGGGATATGAAATAGTTGTAACAATGAGCTTATTACTACTCCTTTATTTTTTGACTTTTTTTTGTTGACATTACCTTTTGGAACTTATTTGGTTTGAATATTGGTATCAATGAGTGACAACTTTTTATCATATGCATATTTTTTTAATTATTTTTAGTCTTATTTATCTTTAATCATTAATTAATTTAAGGAGTTATTTGATATATTTTGTTGATTTTATTTCTTGGATTTAACAAAATGTTTATGTTCTGATTTCTATGATTAAGTATAGATTTTTCATAGTTTTGTGTTGTTTCTTTGTTTTAGTGTAGTGTTGAACTTTAGTGTAAAATCAAAATGACATATGTAGAGTATTTAAGCAATATCTAGAGTTGTAGATGTTCATTTGGAGTCAAACCAAGTGAAAATTAAAGCTAAGATTCATAGCTACCACTTTGATGAAGACACTAGAACCAAATTCGAACCTAAAGAGGGAGAAACATGCAGTAAATGTAAGACAACAAATGTTGTGCGCCTGAAGCACACCTGGGGCTCGTGAGCGCAAATGAGCGCAAATGCTGCGCCTGGGGCTCGTGACGCGCTGCAATATACACAAAAACACGTTGTTCTCACTTTTTATGTTTGAATCTGGTTCTGGTGTCTTTATGATAGCGTTTCAGCAAGTGTACTAAATTGTTATATGTTATAATTAAAATAGTAGTACCGAGTTTTGTACTCAAGTATTGTATTTTATTATCGAATTGTGTTTAATTACTAAAATTGAACAATTTTTTTAAAATTAATTGAAATAATATTTGAAACTAACAAGAGTAATATAATTCAACTTTTATCATAAAAAAATGGCATGAATGAGTTTCACTTCAAATCCAATTTTGATTTCTAATTTGATAATAGTTACTAAATTCATTTATTGAATTATTATCGATTTTTTTTATTATTATTGCCCTAATATCTTAGAACAAGAATTTAGACATAACCTTTAAGATTAGAATTAAGCTTTATAGAACAAGAATTTGTTTATTAAACTATTGCGTCTGCAAATAATTCAATTGGTTTTATGACATGCATTTTTACCTAGACTACAATATCCTGAATTTCTCATCTTAAGCATTCGTAAAGTCCAAAATCGTTTTAAAATACGAATCGTAAAATAATTTAAAGTTGATCAAGCAATAAAAGACATTAGGCACATAGATGAGAAAAATAATTCATTAAACTTATTCATATAACTAAAAATCAAATCAAACAAATAAGGATTTCACCTTGTTCCATTCATTCCTAACAAATAAGGCTTAGTTATTCATGACAGAGATATAAAATATAGATATAATTACAAAAAAGATTCATGAATAATTCTTGATAAAAGTCTTTCAATGGTGTCATAATCAGTCGTCTCTGAGTTTCTCTGCAAGGGCACAAGTCTCCAAACTTCCCAATAGTAAAAAAGATCTCTAAAAAGTGATAAACATGTATTTTTATGCATTTTGTAGTGCGTCATGCACCCCAAGCGCAACATTTGAGTTCTAGGCACGCATGGAAAAATCAGAAATGTAGAAATGTGGCCCAGAGGCAACATTTGCGCTTCAGACGCACATAATCTGTTTTTTTGACATATATTGTATTTTTCTCATCTTTTGAGTTCAAATTTGGTTTTGGTGTCTTCATGAATGTTGTATTTATGGATCTTAGCTTTCATTTGCACTTGGGTTGACTCCAAGTGGAAATTTACAACTCCAGATATGGCTGAGTTACTCTACATATATCATGTTGATTTCTCATCAAACTTCAGCACTGCACTAAAACAAAGAAACAATGCAAAACTATGAAAAATATGTACTTAATTAATGAAATAAGAACATAAATATTTTATTAAATCCAATAATTAAAATCCACAAAATATATCAAATAACTCCTTAAATTAACTAATAAATAAAGATAAATAAGACAAAAAAATAATGAAAAATATGCATATACTGAAGAGTTATATATCAATGAGATTATATTTGGGGTTTGACACTTTACAAGAATTAATGTAGTTAGTAAGCCTCAAAACCAAAATTGGGAAATTGGAAATTTTATGGTGTGTGATTTTAAAGAAAAATTATCATAAGTTCTTGTGTTTATGTAGTTAACTCTTTGAGTCACTAAAAATAATTGAGATAGTTAACACCAAGTTAACAGTGGGGAGTACTCCAAAATACTTACGCGGTTAATGTGAAAAAATTTATAGAAAAAGAAATGGAAACAAACAGGCCATGGCCCTTTTTAGATAAAAATTAAAAATAGGCTATGATTTAGCTTAGTTAAAAAATGTAAAGTTTTATGATTGTATGAAATTTCAAGAAATTCATGATCTTGTGAGTTAACCTTGAAAATGTGATAATTGAAAATTTTGTGAACCTATTTGAGAAAAAAATTTAAATCATTAAAGTGTACTTTGAAAAAACCAATGGTGGACAAGTTAAAGATTAAAAGTTGTTTATGTTTCGTTGTTAACAATAAATTGTGAGTATGTGTTTTGAAAAGAAAAAAAGGCTTTTAGAAAAAGTTATTTTAATACAGAGGTCTTGTCAAAACTTTGGTAAACAATTCTAAGACGTTATATTTCAGTTATAACCTTGCATTCTAAATAGGACATGGAAGATATCTAAGTTTTTTTCGAACCATAAAGATTGTTCTCGTTGTTTTTGAGGAGTTTTATATAATCCAGTGATAGAATCTTAGGACTTTGAAATTGGATTTAATAGAGAAAAAGCCTTAGAGGAGATTTGATATTTGAGACTTGATTTGAAAAGTTTGTAACTTTATGTTTTAAAGTGGGTTAAAGCTTAATTGATTAAATTTTGATTTATATAAAATATTCCTTACTTGTTTTCAGTGTTATCAAAAAGGAAGAATTATAATCTTGAAAATTATGTAAATTTTAAGAGAATCATGATGTTGGAAAGTGATAACTTAATTTTGAATGAAGTATGAATTGAGTCCTCACAGAAATTGGTAAATCACGTGCCTATTATCGTGTTTGATTGATTATGATCAAATTATTTTTGTGAGAAAATTATACTCAAATGAGAGTAGGAGTGTGGGATGAATAGTAATTAACGTCTCAGAGACTTATTATTTCTAAGTCAAATATTATTGGATTGAAGATTTTGGCATCAGTAAGATTTTAGTTGTGTTTTGCTGAGATAGCTATAATCAAGTTAAAGACTCCTAAATTTTTAGTTTGTGTATAGAGACATTATCTAACATCCCATTTTTCAAAGCGATGGTGTTTTTTTTTTTTTTTAAAGAAATTAAAATAAAACAGAGAAATAAATAAGGTAACACCTTTGAATAAGTAATTAAGTCATTATAATTTACAAGCAGCGGAAAAAGTTCTCAATCCATGAATTCAAAATATTTACATAACAAAAGCGGTACAGTCTTCCAGTTTAAAAATAAACGCAACCCAAAAGGAAGACATCTGTTCCCTCTGTGTCAACCTAGTCTGATCATTTTACAAAACAACTAAACACCCTGAGTGATCTCCACGCGCCCCGTGAGATCCTCCTAGCGTAGCTCCAATCAAGCATTCCCATCTACATTCCTATCTGTAGGGTACAAACCGGTAGGATCATCCTGGCTATCATCTGAGGGCAAAGCCCAGATTTCCACAATAGTTGTAAAGGGTCACCAACCAAAATTAACAATTAACACATAACATTTAAGTTTTCAAATGCATAAAATATCCTCTCAACTAAGCATGCACCCTAAAAGGATTTTTCATATGCGAAGAGTTCATATAATGCTTGCCAAATATAAATGAAATCAAATAAGTTCTCCAAATATCAAGTAATATATAACTGACCAAAACATTGATAAATCAATTGAGCAATCAATTATCCAACTCAAAATAAGATTTTCCAATAAGCCAATCGATTGGGCCAATCGATTTCCTGGAAGTTTTTAGTGAAAACTGAACTCTGAACTTGCATCAATCGATTGGGGCAATCGATTTCGAGAAAGACTGAGCCCCTGTATTGGCCAATCGATTGGGCAAATCGATTTCGTGGAAGACAGAGCCCCTGTAGTGAATCCAATCGATTTGGCAAATCGATTTCTTAAATGGTTTTGAAAAAACATATTACAAAATCGATTGGGTAAATCGATTTCGTGAAAGACAGGACCCCTATAACTCATCAAATCGATTGGGTAAATCGATTTCCCTGTGTATTCTTTCAAAAATTCATCAACTAACTCAATCACATTCATATATAATCCCAAATCTTAACACTTAGCACTGATAACGCAATCGCTACAACGTCATGAGTTTCGAAATAGTATTGCAATCAAACATGTTATCACCAAATTCCAAAACATAACACTTAACACTTATAACACCATACTACAACATCATGAGTTACGAAATGGTATTGCAATCAAACATGTTATCACCAATTTCCAAAACATAACACTTAACACTTATAACACAATACCCACACGGACAAGATGAACAAACAAACCACATGGAATCATCTTGACGCGACAATCCCCACACATACAAAATGAACCAACAATTCACAATTTAACAGGGTGTAGTCTCTCACGGACAAACACATGTGCAGTCTCTCACGGACAAACACCTTTGCAGTCCCTCACGGACAAACACAATTTACCAGGGTGTAGTCTCTCATAGACAAACACATGTGCAGTCTCTCACGGACAAACACAATTCACCAAGGTGTAGTCTCTCACGGACAAACACCTGTGCAGTCTCTCACGGACAAACACAATTTACCAAAAAAACGTAAATCGTAAACGTACTGCCTATCACAGGCCCGTACCGTTTACCAAGGTGCCACCTATCACGGGTCAACACGATTTACCAAAACAAACAATAGTAAACAAGACTTTAAGAGATTCCCCATTCTTAATTCTCATTTAACTTAAACGATTTTCCAAAACAAACATTAAGTAACCAAGACATTAAGAGATTCCCCATTCTTAACGCCCAGTTAACTTAAACGATTTTCAAAACAACATTAAGTAAATAAGTCATTAAGAGATTCCCCATTCTTAATACTTATTTAACTTAAACGATTTTCAAAACAAATATTAAGTAAACGAGACATTAAGAGATTCCCCATTCTTAATTCTCATTTAACTTAAACGATTTTCCAAAATAAACATTAAGTAACCAAGACATTAAGAGATTCCCCATTCTTAACGCCCTGTTAACTTAAACAATTTTCAAAACAACATTTAGTAACCAAGACATTAAGAGATTCCCCATTCTTAACGCCCTGTTAACTTAAACAATTTTCAAAACAACATTTAGTAACCAAGACATTAAGAGATTCCCCATTCTTAACGTCCTGTTAACTTAAACGATTTTCAAAACAAATATTAAGTAAACGAGACATTAAGAGATTCCCCATTCTTAACGCCCAATTAACTTAAACGATTTTTCACAAACACACATTAAGTAAACAAGACATTAAGAGATTCCCCATTCTTAATACTCGTTTAACTCTAATGGTTTTCAAATTCCACACAAAACGAACTCAAACGTATTCACAAATTTATTACACAATTCACGCCAAAACACAACAATTCATTTCTCCACAAAAATCATTTTCACGACGACATTAAGTAAACGCAGATATTAAGAGATTCCCCATTCTTAATACTCATTTCAACTTAATGATTTTTAAAACAAAACATTAAGCAAACAGAAATATTAAGAGATTCCCCATTCTTAATACTCTTTTAACTTAACGATTTTCCAAAACAAATATTAAGTAAACAAGACATTAAGAGAATCTCCATTCTCAACGCCTAGTTAACTTAAACGATTTTCAAAACAACATTAAGTAACCAAGACATTAAGAGATACCCCATTCTTAACGCCCTGTTACCTTAAACGATTTTCAAAACAACATTAAGTAAATAAGTCATTAAGAGATTCCCCATTCTTAATACTTATTTAACTTAAACGATTTTCAAAACAAATATTAAGTAAACGAGACATTAAGAGATTCCCCATTCTTAATTCTCATTTAACTTAAACGATTTTCCAAAACAAACATTAAGTAACCAAGACATTAAGAGATTCCCCATTCTTAACGCCCAGTTAACTTAAACGATTTTCAAAACAACATTAAGTAACCAAGACATTAAGAGATTCCCCATTCTTAACGCCCTGTTAACTTAAACAATTTTCAAAACAACATTAAGTAACCAAGACATTAAGAGATTCCTCATTCTTAATGCCCAGTTAACTTAAACGATTTTCAAAACAACATTAAGTAACCAAGACATTAAGAGATTCCCCATTCTTAATGCCCAATTAACTTAAACGATTTTTCCCAAACACACATTAAGTAATCAAGACATTAAGAGATTCCCCATTCTTAATACTCGTTTAACTTAATGGTTTTCAAATTCCACACAAAACAAACTCAAACATACTTTCACATTCAATCCATAATTCACACCAAAACACATCAATCAACAAACATCAAGTATGAACACACCAAGTACGTTGAATACAAATCAACACAATAATTTCATTTATTCAAAATCACACATACATGAGGTAAATTCATTTTCCATGAAACATTCATCAATATAACCAAAACCTACTCTAAGATTTTACCTATAAAACCTCAGATTCATTTTCCCCAAATCAATACTCCAACCCTAACAAAATTCTTTTCCACACAACCACAGATAAGGCCCTAAATGCAAACTAAAAGTTTGGAAGGAGCCCTTACCTTCACTTTAGCTTTTTCGTTCGATTACGGTACCGTGAGTAAGTCCAGTAAAATCTCTGTTCACAACGTTGCTTCCAAAGTTGGTCCACTAGCACCGTAGCACGGAGGTGAGCAACCTTCCCTTCTATCACTTCTTGAAAGGAAGCTTAGATCTAGATGAAACGGGGAGGTTTGTGTTTGAATCCCTAATATCGTTTTTCTTCGTTTTTGAAACAAAGAGGAAGAGTGAAGTTGAGAAATCTTTGTCCTATCACCCACCCAGCCTTGGGTTTCTATTCTAGAGCTTAAAGGACGAAAAAGGAAGCAAAACCAACGAATGAAGAAAAAGGGAGAAGAAGGGGTGAGCGCGGGCAGAGGAAGAAGAAGGGAAATGTTTTTCTTTCTTTCCTTCTCTTTTCCTTTCTTCCTTTTTCTTTCCTTTCTATTTCTTTTCTTTCTATTTCCTTCATTTCCTTTTCTTTATATATATATATATTAATTATAATTAACAAATATCTCAAAATCTTTAGACATTTATTAAATTATCCTTTCACCCATAACGCATTAAACTCTTCATAAAAGATTCACCGCTGTTAATTTAATTTATTTATCGACGAGTAATTCTAATCGGGCATCAAAATATCTTCTGGGTCATATAAACTCCAAAATATTAATAACTTTGGCTAAAAAGCCTCCGAGTTCAATACCAAAAATACCCTAAAATACATAAAGTACACTTTAAAATTATGGGTCTTACACATTATATGTGTGACTGATGTTTTAATATGTGTTAAACAATGTTGATGTGATTATGTATTCATGATTGATAAATGTGTTGATTACATATTGTGATTTTTATAGATAATGATATGTCTTGAGTATGATCTATGAAAAAGTGTTGACAAATTATTAGAGTTTACACTATGCCAAAAATGTCATTTAATAGCACTCCTTTTACAGCACTTACTAAATACAAGCGCTGTTATAAATATATTTTAAAAATAACGGAGCCTATCACAACACTTTTTTGACAAGCGATGTGGAAAAAGCGTTGTTGTAGGGTCATATAGCGTTTGCGCATAATGTTTATAAGGCTTTTACATCGCTTGTACAAAAGCGCTGTAAACTGAAGCGTCTTCACGTATTGTTTTACAGCGTTTTTTTCACAAGCGCTGTAAAAGGCATGCGCTTTCAAATAATTAAATTACCTATTACATCGCTTTTTTCACAAGCGTTGTAAAAGACATGCGCTTTCAAATAATTAAATTACTTATTACAGCGCTTTTTTCACAAGCGCTGTAAAAGACATGCACTTTCAAATAATTTAATTACCTATTACAACACTTTTTTCACAAGCGCTGTAAAATCATTCACTTTAAATAAAAATCATTTACTTTTAAATAAATAAAAACAAATTTATGAACCCTCATCACCTCTACTCTGGGAACCCTCATATCATCTACGTACTGTGCGGCCATCTACGTTGTCTCAAGTATTTATTAATTTGTTTAATTTTGTCAAAAAAAATCTTTACTTTTTTAATAATTGAAAACTAATAAATTCTTTTATATTAAATCTTTTTTTTTAATATGTTGATCTGTTCTGTTTTGAAATCTTTTTAGTTTTGAAATCTTTTCTGTTTTGAAATTGTTATTAGATATGTTGATATTGGTTTCTTTTTAAAATTTGTTGATCTGTTCAGTAGCTTATTATTTTTGTAATTGCATTTATATAGGTCGTATAATATGGATCGGAAATGGATGTCTGCCAATTGATTGTTAAAAGAGTATGAAAATGGAGTGAAGGAGTTTGTTGAGTTTGCAGTGAAGAATGCAAAAGATCCAAATAGAGTCGTTTGTCCTTGTTTAAAATGTTGTTTTGAAAAACGCGTTAGAGAAGATGAATTGGAAGGACATTTAGTATGTAATGGAATTGATCAAAGCTACACATGTTGGATAAGACATGGTGAGAAAAAAAAAGGAAAGATTAATTTTGAGAATGGTTCGATATATGCTTCAACTAACTTCGATACAGATACATATGAGCCAGACCGAGTTGAGGAGATTGCAAAAGCAGTTGAAGAAGATCTTCAAGATTGTCCTAAAATGTTTGAAAGTTTGTTGAGTGATACAGAGAAACCATTATATAATGGTTGTACTAAATTCACAAGACTGTCGGTGATATTAAAGTTGTACAACTTAAAAGCAAGTAATGGATGGTCTGATAAAAGCTTCACATAATTATTAACAATCATAAAAGATATGTTGCCAGATGATAATGAACTTCCCAGTCGAACCTACGAGGCTAAACGGATTTTGTGCTCTATTGGCATGAGTTACGAAAGGATTCATGCGTGTCCTAACGATTGCATTTTATTTTGAAACGAATATGAATTACTTAAGGCATGTCCGAAATACAATGTCTCTCGATATAAGAAGAAAGAATCCACTCCAGCAAAAGTCATGTGGTATTTTCCTATAATACCGAGATTTAGACACATGTATTGCAGTGAAGAAGATTCAAAACACTTGACATGGCATGCAGATGAAAGAAGTAGAGATGGAATGTTTTGACACCCTCCAGATTCCCCACAATGGGCAAAAATTGATCACAAGTATCCTGAATTCGGGATAGAGTCAAGAAATCTAAGACTTGCACTTTCTACTAATGGAATGAACCCACATGGTCTTCAAAGCATCTCACACAGCACGTGGCATGTGATTTTGTTGATTTATAACATACCTCCATGGTTATGTATGAAGCGTAAGTTTATGATGTTGCATTTGTTAATTTCTGGACCCAAACAACTGGAGAATGATATCGACGTATACTTGACTTCTTTAATTGAAGATTTAAAAATTATGTGCAAGACAGGTGTGGAAGTTTATGATGGGTATAAGAAAGAATGTTTCAATTTGAGGGTTATGTTGTTCGGCACAACTAATAATTTTCTAGCATAAGGTAATTTATCATGATATAACATTAAAGGTCAGCGTGCATGTCCTATATGTGAAGAGATTACAAATTGGATGCGGTTGAAACATTGTAAGAAGAATGTGTTTCTTGGACATCGTAGATTTTTACCTTATAATCATCAGTATCGTGTGTGGAGAAATGCATTCAATGGAAAATCAGAGGAAGGTAAAGCTCCTTTAGCACCGACTGGATATCAAATACTTGAAAAAGTACAAGGTTTGACCACTAAATTTGGCAAACTTTTTGCGAGAGCTGGTCAAAATTGGGTGGAAGAAAAAGTCAATTTTCTTTGAATTGCCATATTGGAAGTCATTGTATATATCTACATATTTTATAGCGCTTTTTTTTTTATAAAAAAAGCGTTGTTGTATCTTTTACAGCGCTCGATTCCACAATGCTTTTTTTTTTAAATAAGCGTTGTAAAAATCTATTTTTCGCATGGTGTTAATATCTCTAAGGTAGAGAGTGTTATTGTGATTCCAGTGTCATCGAACCACCTATCTCATGGGTGTGCCATACCTCTAACGTGATTGGTCCATCTATGGTTAATGATGAGATGAAGGTTGTGACACCACAATTTTTAAACAACGCAGTGTATTTTTTTTCAAGAAAAAATAATAAAAATAACTCGTCGTAACACAAACGACAAAAGACATAATCAATTACGAACAAACTAAAATAGTTTTTGAGACGATAATTTAAATTATACAACTAAACAAAATACACAATGGCTATGATACCTATCAGACATCGTTCATACCCCTGGGGTATTCTCGGCAAACACATGCACAAAAGTACTGCTCCAAGAATGCTGCTCCACCCCATGGTCAGGTCAAAAAGGAGGAACATGGACCCACCAAACAAACGTCAACTGATCGTATAAGTTTAGTTACAGTCATCCCAAAATAAAATAAGTACAACCACCAAAAGAAAGACATCAAGTCCCTATACATGAAACTAATCTAATCGTACCCTAGCAACTACAATAACACGGGTACCTCCACACACTTCGCCAGTCCCATCTGATGCAACATCTATCCTCGAAGTGACTTCCTCCTCCTCATCATCAATAGAAGGATCAGTCTCCTCAGAAGTCAGATCCACCCACGAGATAGGTGGCTTCGGCGGCGCTGGGATCTCAAAACAGTCCGCTATTTCAACGAAAGTCAGTAAAGGATCATTCATTGGAAATTGAAGCTCTGACTCGGCCCGCCTAGATGGTCCTGCAATCTCTTGCTCCACTGGCATCAACCCCTTATCCTTTTCCCCAATCCCAGGTCCAATTATTGTATCTCCAGCTTGTACGGTGGCCTCTACCTCAACCCTAACTGAGGAATCCTCTGCATCTTCCAATGCTCCACTCATTATGAGCACCAATCCTGCCGGTATCGGATAGTCGATCTTCTCGCGAGTGAGCTCCACAAGGTATACTGCTCCAACTTGTGCTCACTACCCTCCCCATATAAGTAGCCCTGCTTGAGATGGAGTCGTATGCCATAGCTGTCAGCGGATCTCGGTCAGGGAAGTCTAAAAATGTTTCCGTCGTCAAGGTAACAGTCCATGGAACGAACTCAGTATCATTTGAGGGCAAAGCCCAAATTCCACAATAATTGTAAAAGGTCACCAACCAAAATTAACAAATATCACTTAGCATTTAAATTTTAAATGCACAAAATAACATTTCATCTTAGCATACTCCTTGAAAGGGTTTTCATATGTAAAAAATGCATAAACCAAGTCGAAAATGAAGTTTTTAACAAAGTTGTACTATCGTATTCGCATACAGTATTGTCGTAATCGAATACAACTGAGAAAAATGCAGATTTACAGTTCTAAAATGGCTCTGAATCAATTAAAACTTCACACAATCATAATACCAATTATGAACACATAAGTCACACCAAATTAAGTCACACATCAAACATTCATAACATCCATTATGAACACATAATTACATCAAAACTTAATCACCCCAAATTCACACCTCAAATCAATTACGACATAATAACAAACAATAGTATATCAAACATGACTCGCGTGTCAAAAACTCTAATGAAATGCGTATGACTCAGAATTCCAACCAAAACCATCCTCGTAGGGGCGTAAATCATAATTATACCGTCTGCCATATGTAAGCAATAAGCTTCCCTGATCTAGTTTTGATTTATGTACCAAACATACAAGTGCACATTAAATAGTTGCTTGATCTAATGTTTTGAATGAAGAAACATTTCAGGCACACATGAAGACACTACAACACTTGGAATAATAGTTTGCAACTCAAGGAATCAACCATAGTTGGAGGATGCACTTGAGGAAGATGCAGTCTTAGTATAGTTGTATTTAGTGTCTAGGTATCAAAGTTAAGTAATCAATCACTAGAGTCTCACACAAAACATGCCAATGAGTTTGTATCATTCATTCATGTGTTATGAAACTTAAAACTGCAAACACTCGATTGAACAATCGACTGCATGGGTTATCAATCGAATGGCACGTAAACTGTCTTAAACAACTGAGGTCTGTAACAAGATCATTCGATTGTCCAGTCGATTGCACAATAGACTGACAACTCGATTGATGCTCAAATTCAAGTTACAGAGAGCACTCAGTCTGTGCCCACTCGATTGACCGCTCGATTGTTCACTCGATTGGCAACTTGATTGTCTGCAGTATCTGAGTCATCTTGACCACGATACTCGATTGACCAATCGATTGATGCAATATTTCATATCACAGTGAGCACCCAGGTTTGAACAACTCGATTGCTCACTCGAGTGAAATGAAATTATGGCATCAGGTCTGAATCAGTGGATCACGACAATCGATTGAACAATCGATTGATGCAACATTTCATATCACAGTGAGCACCCAGTTTTGCCCAACTCGATTGCTCACTCGATTGAAAGATTCTCATAGCATCAGGTCTGATTCAAAAACTTGATCAATCGATTGACCAATCAAGTGAAGCCTATATAATTCAAGATTCCAGAAACACAGAATATTCGACACTCGATGCAGCAATCGATTGTATCCTTACAAATTCGATTGGGCAATCGATTGTCCTGTGTCTGTCTTGAATATATATATGTGGTGCCTCAAAACTTTTTAGAACACACAACCACAACAAGAAAGAACACTTGCATAAAAAAAAACTTTTCACATTTTCAGAACCTCTTGCTCTCAATCTTGCATATCTCTGAAAACACTTTGAAAGAAAAGTTTTTCCAACACACAAAAATATTCATTGGCAAATCAAATCTTTTGTGTGGTGCTAGAATGATTGAATACATTTCTTGATACTACTTTTCTTTGTTTGTGACAAAGACAATTCTTTGTAATTGAAGCTGTAACAAATCCAGTTTGGAAACTGGTGGCTATCCTTGTTGGTGTGGGATCATCAAGAGGAAGTCTACTTTGATCTTGTGTGAGTTTGGGGATAAACTACAAGGATCAAAGGGGTGACAAGATAGAAGTGAAGGGAGTTAGATTGATAGGTCGTGTAGAAGACTGGAAAATCTGTAAAAGTACTCGAATTCATTCTATAGTGGAAAAAGCTGGAATCATGATTATGATTACAGGACAGGATGTAGGCCGTTGGATCAACGGCTGAACCAGGATAAATCTTGGTGCAATCTTTCCTATCCCTCTTCTCTTTAATATTCAGCATTGTTAAATTGCTTGTTTTGCATGCTCCTTGAACAAATCTTGTATGTGATTTTAAGTTTCCACTGTGTTTGTAAATTGTATGATTAGTGCATAATTGGAATTGGGAATTATGTTTAACTAGTTGGAGTTGATCTTAATTCTCTTGTTATTAATCAAAAAGAAGTCATAGTTTTCTAACAATTGGCATCTGAGCTTGACTTTTTTAGAGAAAAACTCATAAAAGAAAATGACTTCTTTGGATTTTCTAGGAGAAGGAGCATCTCTAACCAGACCCCCTGCCTTTAATGGTACAACATACATGTACTGGAAAGAAAGAATGCTTATCTTTCTGGAAGCATGTGGGCTGGACATCTTAGATGCAGTGGAAAATGGTCCTTACATTCCTAAAATTGCAGGTATTGATGGATCATCATGTATTATCAAACCAAGAGCTGACTGGTCTGATGATGACAAAAAGAAAGTTGGTTACAATGCTAAAGCAAAGAATATCATAACATCAGCTTTAAGTGCAGAAGAATTCTTCAGAGTGTCAAACTGCAAGACTGCAAAGGAAATGTGGGACACTTTGCAAGAAACACATGAAGGTACCACAGATGTCAAACGGGCAAGAACAAATACACTTATGCATGAGTATGAACTTTTCTGCATGAAGAAAGATGAATCTATAAATAATCTACAAACCAGATTCACCCACATTATCAACAATCTACATGCCTTGGGAAAAAGTGTGGATAATGAACAGCAGATAGGAAAAGTCATGAGGTGTTTGTCAAGAGAATGGCAACCCAAAATAACTGCCATTGCTGAGTCTAAAGATCTTGCCAACATGACTATAGCAACACTGTTTGGAAAGCTTCGTGAACATGAGATGGAACTACATAGATTAAATGAGACAGAGCAATCAAACAGAAAAAGCAAAGGAATTGCACTGAAAGCTCAAACTCAAAAGGCAAAAACTGAACAAGATTCAGAAAGCTCAGAAAGTGAATCAAGTGAAGAACCTGAGATAGGTATGTTGGTCAGAAAATTTAAGAAGTTTCTGAAAAAGAAAGGAAGCCAGTCAAGGAAACCACAGAATTCCAAAACAAAAGGCTCCAACAAGGGTGACACCAGTGATAGCAAAGCTATAACTTGCTATGAATGTGGGAAAACAGGCCACATCAGATCTGAGTGTTACAAGCTGCAAAACAGAAACAAGCCTACTAAGACTAAGGGCAAAGATCAGCAACCTTCAAACAGGAAAGCATACATTGCCTGGAATGACAATGATGAAGATTCATCTGAAGAATCAGAAAATGAAGAAGCTAACTTGTGTCTCATGGCTAATACTGATTCAGAATCTGACAGTGAGGTAAGTACTACATCTAATCCATCTTATGATGAACTTCATGATGCCTTTAATGAACTGCATTCTGAACATGTTAGTGTACTTAAACAACTGATTAGTACTAAGAAACAGCTAGAAGAAAAATGCATACAATTTGATGAAGTTAATTTGAAACTCGAATCTCTTATAGACATAAATGAAAAACTGAAAAGAGAAACTCATGAACTGAAATGTGATGTAGCTAAGTTCAACAGTGGTAAAAACAATTTAGAAAGACTTCTTAGGAATCAGAGAAATCTAGATGTTAAAACTGGACTTGGTTATAAACAAAACATGCATATGAAAAGGCATCATAAATCTGTTCAATCTAAACAAATGTATGATAACTTTACTAGACCAAATCAGAAGCCATCCCCTGCTGTTACATGTCACTTTTGCTGTAAAAAAGGACATAAAGTGTTCAATTGCAAACTGAAAAAACGTGCCAACAGAGGATGGAAACAAATCTGGAAAGTTAAGGAATCATCATTTGAAACTAACCCCCCAGGACCCAATTTAAATTGGGTACCTAAATCCAAAACCTGATTATTTTATGCAGATATGCTTGGCATCCAGAAATCAGTCTTGGTATCTGGACAGTGGATGCTCCAGGCATATGACCAGAGACAAGTCCAAATTCTTGTCTCTGAACTTAAAAAGTGGTGGCTTTGTCAAATACGGAGACAACAACAAAGGAAAGATCCTTGGCATTGGAGATATAGGAAATAACTCAACTGCTGTTATCAAGGATGTTTTATTTGTTGAAGGCCTGAAACACAACTTACTAAACATTAGTCAGCTGTGTGACAAAGGGTTTAAGGTAAACTTTACTTCCATATCCTGCACGCTTGAGCATAAGGAAGTTGAAGGTATGAAACTGACTGGTAAAAGAATTAATAATATTTACATGATAGATTTTGATTCGTTGCCTGCAAATGATTTCTGTTGCTTGTTGTCTAGTGCTGATGAGAGCTGGCTGTGGCACAAACGAGTGGCTCATATTCATATGGACCACTTGAACAGGCTTGTCAGCAAGCAGCTAGTCCTAGGTCTCCCAAATAGGAAGTTCTCTAAGGACAGACTGTGTGACTCCTGCGAGAGGAGTAAGCTAGTCAAATCTTCCTTCCCCCCTATAGACTTGGTTCAAACCAAGAAAGTTTTAGAGTTGGTGCATATGGACCTCTTTGGTCCATCTCAGGTTAGAAGTTTTGGAGGAAACCTATATGGCTATGTTTTGGTAGATGATTACACAAGGTTCACATGGACATATTTTCTAACTCACAAGAGTGAGGCATTCTCAGCTTTCAAAAAATTTGCTGCTTTGACTCAAAATGAGAATAATACGAAAATCATATCCATAAAAAGTGATCATGGAGGTGAATTCCAAAATGATGCTTTTCAAACCTTCTGTGAAAATCATGGTATCAAACATATCTTCTCAACCCCTAGAACTCCACAACAGAATGGAGTAGTAGAAAGGAAGAATAGATCATTAGTAGAGCTTGCTAGGACAATGCTCAAAGATTCTAATCTTCCCAAGTACTTTTGGGCTGATGCCATTAACACTGCAGCTCATGTAGTAAATAGGGTTCTCATTAGACCTTTTCTTAGAAAGACTCCCTATGAGTTATACAAAGGGAGAAAGCCTAACATCTCCTACTTTAGGATTTTTGGGTGTAAGTGCTTTGTGTTAAACAATGGCAAGGGACCTTTAGGTAAATTTGATCCTAAGTCAGATGAGGGTATCTTCCTAGGGTATTCCCAAGTTAGTAAGGCCTATAGAATCTACAATAAAAGGACCAAAACTATAGAGGAGTCTGTACATGTCAAATTTGATGAAAACTTGAACAGCACTCTTTCTATAGTTGAAAAGTCATTGGATGATGTTGTGGATTCTGAATCCATAGAAACCAGTGAGCCTGAACCTCCAACCAACCTTGACTGTGTGGAACCTATTAGGGAAGTTGACCTACCTAAAGAGTGGAAGTTTGCCAAAAACCATCCCATAGATAACATTATTGGAGAGATTTCAAAAGGTGTTTCAACCAGAAAATCCCTTAGAGAGTTTTGCAACCTTACAGCCTTTGTTTCACAAGTAGAACCCAAAAACATTAAGGAAGCTCTTTTGGAACCTGACTGGATAGTAGCCATGCAAGAAGAGCTGAATCAGTTTGAGAGAAACCAAGTGTGGACTCTTGTTCCTAGACCAGAGGGTAAACATGTCATAGGAACTAGGTGGGTTTTCAGAAACAAAATGGATGAGAATGGTGTGATTACCAGGAACAAGGCTAGGTTAGTGGCCAAAGGATACAACCAAGAAGAGGGTATAGACTATGATGAGACTTATGCCCCAGTAGCCAGACTTGAAGCTATCAGGATTTTATTGGCATATGCTTGTGTAATGGATTTCAAATTATTTCAAATGGATGTTAAAAGTGCTTTTTTAAATGGAGACATTAAGGAGGAAGTTTTTGTAAGTCAAACTCCTGGTTTTGAAGATCCTAAGCTTCCAAATCATGTGTTTAAACTTACAAAAGCCCTCTATGGCTTGAAACAAGCTCCAAGAGCTTGGTATGATAAGCTGAGCAATTTCCTTTTACAAGAAAATTTTTCAAGGGGAAATGTAGATAAAACACTTTTTATCAAAAGACAAGGAAAAGACATTTTGTTGGTACAAATTTATGTTGATGACATAATATTTGGATCAACAAATGACAAGCTTTGTAAAGATTTTGAAAATACTATGAAAGGCAGATTTGAAATGTCCATGATGGGAGAATTGACTTACTTCCTGGGATTTCAAATCAAACAAAGCAAAAATGGAATATTCCTTAGTCAATCAAAATATTGCAGTGATCTTTTAAAGAAATTTAATTTTGAAAAATTTAAATCCATTGACACGCCTATGAGTCAATCCTGCTACTTAGATAAGGATGAATCGGGTAAAGTTGTAGATGTGACTGTGTTTAGAAGCCTAATAGGATCTCTTCTCTACCTAACTGCTAGCAGACCGGACATCATGTTTAGTGTGTGTATGTGTGCTAGATACCAGGCCAATCCTAAGGAGTCTCACCTCAGTGCTGTCAAGAGAATCTTCAGATATCTCTTGGGAACCAAAGATCTTGGTTTATGGTATCCTAAGGGATCCACTTGCACTCTAGTTGGTTACTCTGATTCTGACTTTGCTGGATGCAAATTGGACAGAAAAAGTACCTCAGGTACTTGCCAACTTCTAGGCAACTCGCTTGTTTCTTGGCATAGCAAGAAACAAAACAGCGTAGCATTCTCAACTGCTGAAGCTGAGTATGTTGCTGCTGGTAGTTGTTGCGCTCAAATTCTTTGGATGCAGCAACACCTCTCTGATTTTGGGGTGGACCTAGGGACTGTGCCTATTTTGTGTGATAATACTAGTGCTATTAACATTACTAAGAATCCTGTCATGCATTCTAGAACCAAGCACATTGAAATAAGGCATCACTTCATTCGAGATCAATATCAACAGGGCAAGATTAAGTTGGAATATGTCAATACAACTGAGCAGTTGGCTGACATTTTCACCAAGGCCTTGCCTAAGGACAGTTTCTTCTTTATAAGAATGAAACTGGGCATTATTGATCCCAATGAAATCTGATCCTTATACCCAATTCGACTGCACAATCGAGTGTCCTGTGGCCAAATTGGCATTAATTCATTCAATAGTCGATTGTGAAATCGACTAATTGATGAAAACTGCCTTAGTTTGTCAATCTGGAAATTCGATATTCGATTGCACAATCGAATGGATGGGTCTCAGTTTTATTTTGTTTATGTCTGTTTTATTTTATGTTTGCTTCAATCGAATGGGGATTCGATTGATAGTTTCTCAGAAAGATGTCTGTTGAAATTCTCATCATGTCAATCGGATGGCAAATCGAGTGTTCATGTATCTGGAACCAGTTTTTCTGATTTTTTGTTTCGATATTCGACTGGGTAATCGAGTGATGCACTGAAAGTTGGTTAAAACTCGATTGGACACGCGACTGTTTGGATTAAGTGAACCACAAGTCAGAGAACATTTGGGAATTAATAACCCGAGCATCGATTGGGTAATCGATTGACAAGTATCCGTTGAGGAAATTATAGCCGTTGGATGAGTGTAACGGTCATATTTTAAACCCAGATATGCAGACAGGCGATTGGGCAATCGAATTGCAACAGTAGTATATAAATCTGAACTTCACTACTCGATTTCTCAATCCAATACTGCATTCTGCTGTCATCTTCTTCATCAAACTACAACCTGTTCTTCATCCAATCAACATCTAATTCGTGTTACTCAATGGCTAGAGTTAAACGCACCGGTAGGAAACCAGTTGTTACCTCTGCTGGCCCTTCATCCAGAAATGTTCAACCATCCAGCTCATCTTCTTATTCTTCTACCTCTAGTGGAAGAACTCGCTCACCATCACCTCCTCCACCTCCTTCACCTCCAGCAAAAAGGGTCTCAATCCCTACTCATAAGGTACAAGCGAAGGACAAAGGCAAAGGTATTGCCACTACTCCTGATGCTAGCAAAAAGAGGAAGGTTCCTCCGTCGGAAAAACTGCTGGGAGACGCAATGAAAGAGCTAAAGAAGAAGAAGAAGCCTTCATCTCCACCTAAAAAGGCTAAGCCTTCACAAGAGAAGGTTACTGAAGGGAAGGCTGTCCCAGATTCATTTGCCAAAAGAAAAATCCAAGATGCCAGAACTCTGGATTTTCCTTATTTTGATCAAAATGGTTTTTCCTTTCAAAACCATTTAAGATTCCATGGTTTAGAAAACCTCCTTACCTGTTCTTTGGATGTCTATCCAAAACTGGTAAGAGCCTTCTATTCCACTTTCATCCTCACCAAAACTGGTTTTGCTGCTGAAGTCAAAGGTAAAAGAATGGCAATGACCTTTGAAGAGTTTTCAAAGTTGACTGGTTTGCCGTTCTGTGGATATACCATCGATGGCCGAGCACAAGACGCTCCTGAAGATGAAGGTTGGGAAAACACCATCAACAAACATGCTGCCTTACAAGAGTTGATGATGGAAGGATTTGTTGAAAAAGGAACCATTCAAGCTGGTCAAATGAAGGTTGAGCACAGGCTGCTCATGTATGTGCTAACACGAATGTTAGTACCTAGAGCCGGAAATCACGCAGTTGTACAGAGGCTGGACGTTGTCCTGCTATGGGGACTGTACAAGGAACTCAAAATGAGTTGGGCTTGGATTGTGCTGCTGAACATGCATGAATTAGCACAAGGGAAACACATCCTGCCCTATCCCCAATTGGTTATGAGGATTCTGAGGCATTTCAAGGTGTCTCTAGCCGATGAAGAATCACTCACAACCACTCATACATTTGGTGAAGCTATTGTCAACCAAATGCAGATAAGAAGGATCAACAATGTTTGGACAAGGACTCCAACACCTGCTGATCATGCACAACCAAGTGCTGATCAAGCCCAGACAAATGCCCAAGCACCTACATCAGCTGAAGGATCGTCTGAGATCATGGCAAAGCTGATGGAGATTCTGCAACACCAGACTGAACACTGTGAGAAGATAGAAGCTTCTCTTCTAAAGCTTCAAACAGCCTTGGAATCAGTTCAGAAGGATGTTTCAGACATCCAGGAGCACTTGGGTCTCAAGATGTCTTTCGAAGACATTGCAGAGATTGGGAGGCAATCAACTGCTGAACCAAACCAGAACATTGAGATTGGTTCTGATTCTCATGGGGAGAAGACACCTGCTGAGGGTAATACAGCGGTCTCTCCTCCTCCTGCTGGTGATAATGAGGATCAAGCCTAAGATTTTAGTGGTCTAGGTTTATTTTGATGCTGTTTGATTGTCTCTAGTTGCTTGCTTGTTCTTACATGTGTTGCCCATTAATTTCCTCTTCTATTTTGTCGTATGTCTTTTTGTATTAATGACAAAAAGGGGGAGATTATTCAAATTAATATGAGATTAAGTTGTATTTGATTCGTTGTTGTATGTGTTGTATCTGATGATGTATTTGGATTAACATTATGATGAAATACTGATATACTGGTAGTATTAACTCTGATGATCTGATATTGACTTTGTGCAAAATGCTGATGTGCAAAATGCTGATGTTGTACTGCTGCATTATTTTGCTGATATTGCATTACATGTCCTGATTAATGCACATTCATCATCTGATACATACTAAGCTCTGATGCTTCATTTTTCCATCTGAATCTAATACATGTTGTACAAATTCGTTCACTCCCTGGTCATGCACTAAATTGTTTGCATCATACATTCCAAAACTCAGGGGGAGATTTTGTTTATATATATAGAATCTCAATATTAATTGTATGTTTGTCATTAAATCAAAAAGGGGGAGATTGTAAGCAATAAGCTTCCCTGATCTAGTTTTGATTTATGTACCAAACATACAAGTGCACATTAAATAGTTGCTTGATCTAATGTTTTGAATGAAGAAACATTTCAGGCACACATGAAGACACTACAACACTTGGAACAATAGTTTGCAACTCAAGGAATCAACCATAGTTGGAGGATGCACTTGAGGAAGATGCAGTCTTAGTATAGTTGTATTTAGTGTCTAGGTATCAAAGTTAAGTAATCAATCACTAGAGTCTCACACAAAACATGCCAATGAGTTTGTATCATTCATTCATATGTTATGAAACTTAAAACTGCAAACACTCGATTGAACAATCGACTGCATGGGTTATCAATCGAATGGCACGTAAACTGTCTTAAACAACTGAGGTCTGTAACAAGATCATTCGATTGTCCAGTCGATTGCACAATAGACTGACAACTCGATTGATGCTCAAATTCAAGTTACAGAGAGCACTCAGTATGTGCCCACTCGATTGACCGCTCGATTGTTCACTCGATTGGCAACTTGATTGTCTGCAGTATCTGAGTCATCTTGACCACGATACTCGATTGACCAATCGATTGATGCAATATTTCATAGCACAGTGAGCACCCAGGTTTGAACAACTCGATTGCTCACTCGAGTGAAATGAAATTATGGCATCAGGTCTGAATCAGTGGATCACGACAATCGATTGAACAATCGATTGATGCAACATTTCATATCACAGTGAGCACCCAATTTTGCCCAACTCGATTGCTCACTCGATTGAAAGATTCTCATAGCATCAGGTCTGATTCAGAAACTTGATCAATCGATTGACCAATCAAGTGAAGCCTATATAATTCAAGATTCCAGAAACACAGAATATTCGACACTCGATGCAGCAATCGATTGTATCCTTACAAATTCGATTGGGCAATCGATTGTCCTGTGTCTGTCTTGAATATATATATGTGGTGCCTCAAAACTTTTTAGAACACACAACCACAACAAGAAAGAACACTTGCATAAAAAAAAACTTTTCACATTTTCAGAACCTCTTGCTCTCAATCTTGCATATCTCTGAAAACACTTTGAAAGAAAAGTTTTTCCAACACACAAAAATATTCATTGGCAAATCAAATATTTTTTGTGGTGCTAGAATGATTGAATACATTTCTTGATACTACTTTTCTTTGTTTGTGACAAAGACAATTCTTTGTAATTGAAGCTGTAACAAATCCAGTTTGGAAACTGGTGGCTATCCTTGTTGGTGTGGGATCATCAAGAGGAAGTCTACTTTGATCTTGTGTGAGTTTGGGGATAAACTACAAGGATCAAAGGGGTGACAAGATAGAAGTGAAGGGAGTTAGATTGATAGGTCGTGTAGAAGACTGGAAAATCTGTAAAAGTACTCGAATTCATTCTATAGTGGAAAAAGCTGGAATCATGATTATGATTACAGGACTGGATGTAGGCCGTTAGATCAACGGCTGAACCAGGATAAATCTTGGTGCAATCTTTCCTATCCCTCTTCTCTTTAATATTCAGCATTGTTAAATTGCTTGTTTTGCATGCTCCTTGAACAAATCTTGTATGTGATTTTAAGTTTCCGCTGTGTTTGTAAATTGTATGATTAGTGCATAATTGGAATTGAGAATTATGTTTAACTAGTTGGAGTTGATCTTAATTCTCTTGTTATTAATCAAAAAGAAGTCATAGTTTTCCAACACCATAGACCAATACTAATTAGCGAGGTGCCACCTATCACGAGTCAACACGATTTACTAAAAAAAACATAAATCATAAATGTATTGTCTATCACAGACTAGTACTATTTACTGAGGTGCCACCTATCACAGGTCAACACGATTTACAAAAATGTGCACTCTATCACAGACCTACACGACGCGAAAATCCCTTCAAGGATAAGATGAACCCACAGATCACATGACATCATCTCGTGGCCCATCACGATAACCACTATCACCATGGCCCCATCGTGATCACCTTGTACTATGAAATGCATGAGCATACTCTAACTCTTTTCACCACAATCATTAAGTAAATGCAACTATTAAAAGATTCTCCATTTTCAATACTTATTTAACATTAACGATTTTTCATACTTATCACAGAGTATACTCAAAACAAATTTTTCTTAATAAAATTCATAACACACATATTATTAGTTATGAATACACAATCACATCAAAATTTAATCACCACAACAACATTAATATATTATAGTTCTTCCCACCGCTAACTTGGTGCTAACGGTCTCGATTCCTTTTCGAGACTCAATGAGCTAAGTACATAAACATAAATATTTATAACAATTTGTTCACAATAAAATTAATCTAACCACAACAAAATTTCCCAAATTATATCTTTCTTACACACGAAATTTTTAAAACAAAATAATCTATATTATTTAGTTAAAACTAAATAAAACAAATATTGTCCAAATCTTACATACACACGCTAAACTATTAAAGCAACGAAATTTTTGAGTTAATACAATACGCTATACTTTTATCCTTTTAAATTCAGTTCAAGAGTAATTAAAAGAGTGACATTTTAAACTCTAACTATTTTTAATTTCAATCTATATTTTGCTCAAACTCTTAACGTAGTTAAATTTTGAACTTTTTCACAACTTTAACAACTCCAAATTTCTTTTTGTAAAATTTCAACTTCAGTTCAAACTCATTTATTTGAAAATAACTTATTCCGTAACTCAAACACATCAAATTTATTTACCACCAATTCACACCAAAATCAATCAATTCAATTCCACAACACACATATAGCACTTCAATTAAATTTCAACAATTCAAACATAAATCACCGAATTTTAAAACTCCACAGTTTTACACATAAACCACCAAATTTCATCTCCACAACACCCAAAAATCACATTAAATTCATTTTCCACAATCTCACACAAATCTCACAAATTTCCACCTCCACAAATACACATATAAAGTCTTATATGCAATCTAAAAATTTGGAAGGACCCCTTATCTTCGTTGTAGCTTTAACAACCAATTACGGCACCACGATTAGCTATGGTAAATTTTTTGCTCACGTCGTCGCTTCGAAAACTAACTCACGAGCACCACAGCGTGGCAAGAAACAACTTTCTCTTTTGTCGCTTCTCGAATGGAAACATAGATCTAGAAGAGAAAGGAAAATTTAAGTTTTTGTTTAATTTTAAAAAACACCAACACTTGGTTGAAACAGAGGAAGAAGAAATCACGAGCACAGGGAAAACGTTTTTTTAGCTTTTCTGTATATCTTCCTTTCTTTCACTTATATATATATATATATATATATATATATATATATATATATATATAATTAAAAACAAATTTATAAATATCTAATTTTATAGATATTTTTAAAAAGACATCATTACACATCACTTCTCAAATTACTTTTCAAAAAATTATCTACTCTCGTTGCAACTCAATTGACAAATAAATTTTTCAACAACAAGTAACATTTTTAAAACAATTTACCCGATATTAAATTCTTCATAATATAATTAAATTATCATCGACAATTAATTTTAATCGAGTCTTAAAATATATATTTGTAAATATATACATATATTAAACATATTACAACCTCTAATGAAATATAATTTTGATATTTAATTCTCAAAATAAAATTCAATTGGGCTAAACGCCTAAGCAATTAAACACAAAATACCCTAAAACCGAATAAATTAGAATTTAGAAAATTGAGGGACTTATGTTACTACACTCCTAAAAGAAGTTTTGTCCTCGAAACTTAAGTTAAGAATAATAACCATACTAGGTTTGCACTCAAACTCAACATACATGATAGAACTGGTTTCGTCATGCCTCCGTGAAGAAAATGTCGTTTATCGCTTTTCATAGGATGCTTAATAACATTACATGCTATTATAGTCGGTAAGACTCGCCCGTTCCATTCAATATGAGTTTCTCTACTATCAACAAGAGATTAATGATTATTAATTCCTCAGTTTGTTAATAAGTAGCCAACAACCATGATGGTGGCTTAGACTATCTTAACGAAACTATAATAGCACTCTTTGTGACTTGCACTTAAGGTTATTCTAATGCACAAGCGGTCAAACAATTTTCTCAACGTCCATTGAGTTTCCTTTATTCTATAACATTGATCCTATTGACGAAGTACAATCGCCCATAGCTATGTCACATAGCCTCATATTCGTCCACTTGGTATGAAACATCCATTTGATATCAAACCGAAACACTAAGTATGACACTAACATACTGAGCACAAAATAATAATTATCGCCGAGAACTCCCTAATTTCTCCATTGTCCACAAATCATCGATTTCTTTAGTCGCACAACTACATCAAACCACAGTTTCCTTATCAAAATATTGGTTTAATTATAACTTTAATAATTACATCCCAACATCCGATTAGTAATCAAAGTTTCCTCAAATATTTTCGACAACATGTCAGAACTATACCACCTACAACACACAAACTTCCATCAAGTTTAGTGTTTAGTTTTATGAGTCACGTCTCCAACAAAATCCAACTTGAATTTCATTCCTGATTAAGACCTACATTTGTCTCATGCCTTAACACCTCAAATTCACGCTTCACTAATCAATTTCCTACATACTTCGTAATTTTGGACAAACCCGAAAAGTAATTTTCCTACATCTACTACCAATATTCGTTCTTATACTTCTCAATTCCATCACGTTCTTTAATTGCAGCTTGATGATTATCTTTTTATTATGATAGGTCAAACATATTGTACTCACTCCATCACTTTTCCATTTATACAAACCTTAAATTTCTACCTTGAACCTTGATACATCTTCATTATAGTGATTTCAATAAATTAAGTCTTACTCGTTCCCACCAAACTTTTCCATTTCATGCTCAATTTTTCCCTACTAAACAAACATTTAACTTTATTGATTGACAGACACAATAGTAACCCCATGACATGTACTCAAGTAATACCTTTGTATCATTGGCATACCTTTATAGTAACAATGTCTGAATTACATGTGAGATAATTCCTTTCATGAATCTTTAATTGACATAAGCTACATCTCTATATGTTGCTCCAACAACCTTTCTTGGCACATTTTCCAAAAGTTGGTTCACTCGCTGGATTCTTATTCCTTCTCAACTTTCACCGAGATGCAAACTGAAAGAAGCAATCAATCGAACGTCCTATAAAACTATTTCTCAAATGTTCCCGATAAGCATTTCCTATGGAGTAATTAGTTATAACCTCATCCTCATAACTTTGCAGTAAAATATCCCAAAGATCCACATATTTTTTATCGTCCATCTAGTCACTGAAACACTCATTTTAAATCTTAACGCTTGACTTCCCAAGACCAACATCTAAACCATACATCATTTGTTACATTTCTTCTTTTTCATTTTCTATCATTAAATAAAATTCTAAAATTTGATCCTCGAAATCTCCAAATACTCATCACACCATCTAATTTCATCCATTTCATCTTAAGATACAATACAAGGTCTTATTCATCATTGACTCTAATCGTCTTAGTAATCTCACTAATTAAAAACTCTTCTAATCAAAACACAACATTTTTATTAGATCTTCAAACACTCTCATCCATAACCTGAATTATTTATCCCTTGCCTACCTCAAATACCTCAACTATACAAGTTTAAGGCGCCACTTAGTCCTCCATCCAACGTTGTGGATTTTAAATCATTGACTTAAAGATCAACCATCTTAGGGTCCCAAATCAAATCTTGAATAATCCCCCCGACTTATCAAAATATTCACACGCTCCTTGTAATTACCATCTTTTAATAGACACTCAAAGGTTACATTGCTACAATCTCTAAGTATTCTCGTACTCTATACTTCCAATGCCACTTAATAGTAACACGCGGTTCAATACATCAAGGCTTAACTCCTTGTGTTTATCCATACTTCATTCAAAATTCATACGTACGCGTCTATAGTTTCATCTAAAATCATTATCCTTACTTACCATCTCCTAATCCACACAGAGATTTGTCACTTATTTAAGAAATATATAATCTCACTCATATAATCGTCATGAGATTCATACTTAATAATTTGAGTCGCGGATCTAGTTTAACTCGAATGCTCGGCTTTACCCTTAACGTGCAACGCCCCTTAACTTCAATACAAGTCTCTTTCATTGACACCTAACCACCAAATACTATTCCAAATGGAATCCTTGTCCTCTCAATAATTCCATGGTGTTCACACCCCTTTGGCAGTTATCAAACATCATCCAGTCTCATCCTAAAATCTACCAGGCGAACATCTAATACTCTTCTTAAAAAGCTATCCACTTAGATCTTTACATGAAATCGCATATTAGTCTAACTTTAAGCCATCCATACCCATCATCTTTGAATTACCATCAACAACATAGCCTCTGTGTCCTTGGAACCACTTCATAAATCTCATGTCGTCATGATTCGCCTCAACCCTTTTTGATAATCAATCATTTTGAAGATGTTTTCCACTTCTTTAATCCACCTATCAACTTTGTCCGAGCTCTCTTCACCCTTGACCTTTGGAGGATTGTAACGAAAAAAAATCTTCCAATTCCCTTGACTTAGTAGCACAAATCTCTCTTTCTCTCTTCTCCAGATCCTATAGAGTATTTGCAACAGTCTGTGCTGCAACAAAAGCAACCATGTTATTTATAGCTTTAGACATTTGATCATCCCCATTAATGTTGACTCTTGCAACGCCAACCCTTCTTGGAGGCATTATTTTCTCAAAACCAACATCAAGAAGAAATCTCAACACCCCTTAGAATAATTCCAAAAATAACTTCTGAATACATCAATACATAACAACTACACCAAACTTGACAACTCAGACAACTTAACCTGATGCATGATCAGATAACAACTCGCAACTTACAGGTTGACCTACAATCTAAACAAAAGCTCTGATACCACAATGTGACATTTGGATTTCTAAACAACACGATTGTATTTTTTTTTTCAAGAACAAATAATAAAAATAACTCGTCGTAACACAAACGACAAAAGACAAAAGACATAATCAATTATGAACAAACTAAAATAGTTTTTGAGACGATAATCCAAATTATACAAATAAACAAAATACACAGCGGCTATGAGACCTATCAGACATCACTCATACCCCTGGAGTATTCTCGGCATACACCTACACAAACGTACTGCTTCAAGAATGCTACCCCACCCCATGGTCACGTAAAAAAGGAGGAACATGGACCCACCAAACAAAAGTCAACTGATCGTATAAGTTTAGTTACAATAATCCCAAAATAAAATATGTACAACCACCAAAAGAAAGACATCAAGTCCCTATAAACGAAACTAATCAGATCATACCCTAGCAACTACAATAACACGAGTGACCTCCACACACTTTGCAAGTCCCTTCTGATGCAACATATATCCACGAAGTGACTTCCTCATCCTCATCATCCATAGAAGGATCAGTCTCCTCAGAAGTCAAATCCACCCACGAGATAGGTGGCTTCGACGGTGCTGGGATCTCAAAACAGTCCGCTATTTCAGCGAAATTTGGTAAGGGATCAATCACTGGATATGGAAGCTCTGACTCGACCCGCATAGACAGTCCTACAATCTCTTGCTCCATTGGCATCAGCCCCAATCACTGTATCTCCAGCTCCTATTGTGGCCTCTACCTCAACCCTAACTAAGGAATCATATACATCTTCCCGTGCTCCACTCATTATGAGCACCAATCCTGCTGGTACCGGATTGTCGATCTTCTCGCGAGTGAGCTCCACGAGGTATACTGCTCTAGCTCTCCTAGTTGTCCTCACTACCCTCCCTGTATAAGTAGCCCTACTTGTGATGGAGTCATATGCCCAAGCAGTCGGCTTATCTCGATTAAGGAAGTCTAACAACGTTTCCATCGTCAAGGTAACAATCGATGGAACGAACACGTGTATCATTTGAGGGAAAATCCCAAATTCCACTATAATTGTAAAGGGTCACCAACCGAAATTAACAAATATCACTTAGCATTTAAATTTTAAATGCACAAAATAACTTTTCATCTTAGCATACATACTCTTTGAAAGGGTTTTCATATGTCAAAAATGCATAAACAAAGTCGTAAGTAAAGTTTTTAACAAAAGTGCACTATCGTAGTCAAATACAATATTGTCGTAGTCGAATACAACTGAGAAAAATGCAGATTTTCACTTCTAAAATGGGTCTAAATCAATTAACGCTTCACATATTCATAATACCAATATGAACACATAAGTCACACCAAATTAATCTCCACAAATTCACACCTCAATCACATATCAAACATTCATAACATCAATTATGAACACATAATTACATTGAAACTTAATCAACCCAAATTCATAACTCAAAGCAATTACGGCACAATAACAAACAACAATCAAGTATGTATATACAATCATCACAATATATCAAACATGACTCGCGTGCCAAGCACCCTAATGCAATATGTATATGCCAAAATGCATGATTCCAGAATTCCAACCAAAACCCTCCACAAAGGGGCGTAAATCATAATTATACCGCCTATCACATACCATTACTAATTAACGAGGTGCCACCTATCACGGGTCAACATGATTTACTAAAAAGCATATATCGTAAATATACTGCATATCACAGACCAATACTATTTAACGAGGTGCCACCTATCACGGGTCAACACGATTTACTAAAAAATACGTAAATCGTAACTGTACCGCCTATCACAGACCAATACCATTTGCCGAGGTGCCACCTATCACGGATCAACATGATTTACTAAAAAAAAAACATAAATCGTAAATGTATCACCTATCACAAACCAGTACTATTTACCGAGGTGCCAACTATCATGGATCAACACGATTTACAAAAATGTGCAGTCTATGACAGACCTACACGATGCAAAAATCCCCGAAAGGATAAGATAAACCAATCGATCACATGACATCATCTTGTGTCTCATCACGGTCACCAATATCACCTTGACCCCATCACGGTCACCATGTACTATGAAATGCATGAGCATACTCTAACTCTTTTCACCACAATCATTAAGTAAATGCAGCTATTAAAAGATTCCTCATTTTTAATACTCATTTAACACTAAATTTTTTTCGAACTTATCACACAATATGCTCAAAACAGATTTTCTTTAATAAAATTCATAACGCACATATTATTAGTTATGAATACATAATCACATCAAAATTTAATCACCACAACAATATTAATATATCATAGTTCTCCCCACTGCTAACTCGGTGCCAATGGTCTCGATTCCGTTTTGAGACCCAAGGAGCTAACTACATAAACATAAATATTTATAACAATTTGTTCACAATAAAATTAATCCAACCACTACAAAATTCCTAAAATTAAATCTTTCTCACACATCAAACTTTTAAAATCAAATAATCTATATTATTTAGTTAAAAACTAAATAAAATAAATATTGTCCAAATCTTATATACACACAGTCGACTATTAAATCACCGAAATTTTTGAGTTAATAAAATTCTCTATACTTTTTTCTTTTTAAACTTAGTTCAAGAGTAATTAAAATAGTAATATTTTAAACTCTAACCATTTTTAATTTGAATCTATCTTTTGCTCAAACTCTTTTAACTTAGTTAAAATTTGATTACCGCCAAACTAACACCAAAATCAACATTAATTACGTAACTAAAACACATCAACTTTAATTAAGTAACTAAAACACATCAACTTTAATTACCGACAATTAACACCAAAATCAATCAATTCAATTCCACAACACACATATAGCACCTCAATTAAATTTCAACAATTCAAACATAAATTACCCAATTTCAAAACTCCACATTTTTATACATAAACCACCAAATTTCATCTCCACAACACACATAAATCACATTAAATTCATTTTCCACAATCTCACACACAAATCTAACAAATTTCCACCTTCACAAGTACACATATAAATTTTTATATGCAATCTAAAAGTTTGGAAGGAGTCCTTACCTCCATTATTGCTTTAACAACCATTTACAACACCGCGATTAATTACGGTAAAATTTTCGCTCGTGTCGTTGCTTCAAAAACTAGCTCACTAACATTTTAGCGTGGCAATGAGCAACTTTCCCTTATGTCACTTCTCGAATGAAAGCTTAAATCTAGAAGAAAAAAGAAAGATTGTGTTTTTGTTTAATTTTAAAAACACCAATACTTGGCTGAAACAGAGGAAGAAGAAATCGCAAACGCAGGGAAAACGTTTTTCAGCTTTTCTGTCTATCTTCCTTTCTTTCACATATAATAATAATAATAATAATAATAATAATATATTATTATTATTATTATTATCATTAATATTATTATAATTAAAATAAAACTAACAAATATCTAACTTTATAGATATTTTTAAAAAAACGTCATTATACATCACTTCTCAAATTACTTTTTCAAAAAAAACATCTACTTTCGTCGCAACTCAATTGATAAATAAATTTTTCAAGAACAAGTGACATTTTTAAAACAATTTGCCTGATATTAAATTCTTCATAATATAATTAAATTACCATTCGACAATTTTAATCGACTCTTAAAATATATATTTATAAACATACATATATTAAACATATTACAACCTAACAAAATATGATTTTGATATTTAATTCCCAAAATAAAATTCAATAGGGCTAAATCCCTAAGCAATTAATCACAAAATATACGCATAAATTAGAATTTAGAAAATTGAGGGTCTTACATAAGTTACTTCAATGAGATATATCGTGTCAGAGGGGACTTGTGTGGTATATGGAGATCACCCTTGTTACTATGGTTGTTAGTGGATGATAAGATTAAGTTTTTTTGTTTTTGTTTTATAGAGCCTTAGTGTCTTGCTTTTGGTGGTTGTAATTATTTTTTTGGGATAATTGTATCTATGACATGTTTTGACATTTGAGTTTTATACGTGGGTCCATGTTCGTTTTTTGTTTAATGTCACCATAGGGGGGAATAACATTCTTGGAACAATACTTCTTGGTAAGTGTATGCCGAGAATACCCCAGGAGTATGTGATGTTCTGATAGGTCTCATATATCTGGTGTATTTTCTAGGTATATATTTTGGATTATTATCTCAAACCTATCTTTACTTGCTTGCTTGTATGATGTATTTAGTTGTGATCCTTGTCGTTTTCTGTTACGATACATTATTTTATCGAGTCGTATAAAAAAAAATTACTTACACTTTTTAAAATTGGAGTGTTACAAAGGTCGTATTGACAACAACATTCTTCTTCTTCCCCATTTAATTTCAAAATTAATTATAATTTGAGCATGGATTATTATAAATATTTTATTATTTTCATAAAATAACTAGTATCACATTTAATTGTGACTTTTTTCAGAAGAATTATATGATAGTTTTTTATATATGAAATCGTTAAAATAAACTTTTTTTTTTATTATATCCCCATTTTTTTTAAAAGGGTATGAAATAATATTTCTTCTAAAATAATTTGAAAATTCATCATTTGTAGTCCATCATACAATTTCACTTTGTGCTGTACGTAATATAGAAGTGAATGAAAGAAAATATACACCCTTAAAATCATTAAATAATTAATATTTTCAATTAAAATTAAAAAAAAGAATTAAACTTTACATTTGTAATAAATAAATCTAGTATAAAATTCATTTACTTCCATTGACAATTCATCATAGAAAAAGACATTACAATCAGCTAAATATATCAATAGATAGTTAACGATCTATTCACAAAAGCTATGAATAATTCACAACCTGCCTTAAATTAAATTCATATTATTTATTGGTCAAAATATTATATTATTTAATATTGATATTCAATTACCTTTTACTAAAATAAACACTACATAAACAACAACATAATTGATAAACATTATCACAAATCAATTAAATAAATTTTCATAATTTTCTTAAACTCTGATAAAATCATGAAAACTGCCCAACTACAGAAAAACATAAAAAGCATCGAAACACCGGCTGCTCCACAATACAATGAATAATGATGTCAGTGCAACAAGTAATGCGAAAAAGATAAGCTTTTGGAAGAGCATTAGAGTTTTGAACACTTGCTCTCATTTGACGAATATTAGGACAAGGACAATCTATAGATGCAGACCATAAATAGTTATCCCAAAAAATTCCTCTTCGAATATTGATTGACTAACGGTCTGAAATCGTAAATAACAAATCCATTTTCACAGTTTTTGTAGTAAACTAGCCCAGTCTATAGATAAGAATAAAAATAGTCAAAATACATAGATAACTACTAAGAGATAACAGAAAAATATCAACTATTAGATTATGGGATAGATACCTCAACATCATAAATTTGTTGCCATGGATAAGGGACAATTGCATCTGGGTTTTTGTGGAGGAAGTTCAACAAGACTGGAATGTCCATGATGGAATAAAACAAGAGAAGAAGAAGCTCCTCTGTATCAAAGATATAATGTCATGGTTGATATATATACAACAAGGATATTTATAATCAATTTTTGTGTGACTTTTTTTGGAATTTCTTTTTTTTTTTTTTTAATAATTAAAAGGTATTTACACCATGCGGATATAAAGTTTATTTACGTATTGTAAATAATGCTTATATTTAATATTTAATTTTTTTGACTAAATAATAATTTTTTAAAAAAATTGAATTGTTTGAAATATTACTTTAATGAATATTTTAAATTGTTCCTTGTTCATATAAATGCAAGACCACTCATATTCAAAGCGTTACTTCACAGTAGTTAATACTAGAAAAACTTCACTTTTCTTTAAAAATAAAATAAAACCTTCATTTAACTTCAAAATTTAGTGCCGGTTCCCAACACAAATAGTGTTAATACAAGTCCTTTTTTCATAAAAAGTGTGACATCCTAAATCAAAATACTTTAATAGTAATATTTAAAAAATAATTTTCAAAGAAAAATTTGTAATAGAGAGAAAATCACTTAAATAAGAGGATATATTTTTTT